>JAATLQ010022288.1:0-53285 GCA_013421005.1 Heliconius erato x Heliconius himera
TATGGACGACCAGAATACATGCAATTCTTCATTTGAAGGTAACTCAACAGTGTTATTCTCTATATTGTTATTAGGAGTCCTAGTCAAATTGCGGTAAAATAGTTTTTCATTACCATTAAACATTTTATTTTGTGATTTTCTTAATGTTGTCTGTTTATAGCGCCGTAAACGATTCGCTAGTGCCATTAGTTTCTGTTTCAATGTATCTAAAAACTCTATTAGTGTTGAATTTTCTGCCTCGTGCTGTGCGTGTATTTTATGATTTTGTTTAATTTTATTGATATGATTTTGCAATGTCTGGCTTCTATTTCCTTGAATGTAATCAGTAAGTCTACCTATTTTAATTCTTAATTCTTCTATTCTATCCTGTAATCGTTTTTGCCATTTCGGAATTCTTTGCGGTGCAATATTTCTGTTTTGATTATGTGAAATTTTGGACCCATTCAGTATGGCAGCTGTCATTGCTGCGCAATATATGAGTGTGTGAAGTATTTGAAACTCACATTCAGAAGTGAGATACTCGGGTAGTACTACTAAATTAATATAATCAATTGTGGCTATGAATTTTTTATTGCTTTTCTGTTTAGGTATATATGGTCTTTGTATTGGACAGGTGTTAGAAAAATCTATATATATTTTAGAAAATGTAGAACTAATATTTGTTTTTTCTTCTTCGGTTAGCTGATATTTTATGTAACGTTGTTGTGCCATATCATTTGTTACCATATTTTGTGTACCAGTTATTAGGGATGAAATCCGTTCAGTTGTTCGTTCGTTCGTTTCACTTGTGTTTTCAACTGTTGGATTAAAAGTAAGCTGACTATTGCTATCGTCATCAATTAATAACGGCGATATTGATTTGGATATATTATCCATTAAGTTTTCATCACTAATTGATTCCATTACTTCAGATCTTAATTCTGCAAGTCTCTCTGGCTTTATTAATTTATTATGAATTATAACCCTACGTTGGTCAGCTATTCGTTGAACTGAAACATTAGCTAAAGATGGAAATTGCTGTGTGACTTGTTTATGAAGCTGTGGTCTGTATCCGGTTATGTTTTTTTCTAATTTTGTTATCCTATAATAGTGTCTCATTATTGATTCATTAATGTCATCACTCCACTTTCTTCGTTCTATAGCTGCTTCTTGACCATCTACTGCTTGTAAATTATTATGATTTTGTAACATTAGTTTAACTTCGTCTTTAATTTCTTTTATTTTATGAACACTAAGTAATTCTTTTCTCATAATTGCCCTACGTTGATCTCCAACTCTTTGCTTTGACACTTTCATATGGGGAAACTGTTTAATAAATTTTGCATGTAATGGTGTAAGGTAAGTTCTAAGATTAGCTGTTTCTAATGAGGTGAGAATGAAATATGTACGCACAATGAATATATTCATTTCTATGGACCACTTTTTTCGCGTACGGGGGCCCGTCGTAACGGATGCAGGAATATCAGCCTTTTCGACCATCTGCACAACATTATCGACAGGATGAAAAGATGAAGCTGATGATGATGATGAGGGTGACGGTTGATAAAATGGAGACGATGGTGATGATGGATATGG
Organism: Heliconius erato x Heliconius himera; assembly: GCA_013421005.1. Lineage (NCBI taxonomy): Eukaryota > Metazoa > Arthropoda > Insecta > Lepidoptera > Nymphalidae > Heliconius > Heliconius erato x Heliconius himera. Next base: position 1,576 of record JAATLQ010022288.1, read on the forward strand.
TGAATTTGATGATGGTGTATGTGGTGAATGCTCGGCTGTAGTATATTCTTCGACTGGAGTCCGCCTGATCAACTCCTCGTCGCCGATGGTTCGCATGCTGAGACACCCAGCATCGGCTCCAGGTGCGCCCCGGCGACCCCCGGGCAGCGGCCGTAAATTATATACTCGTTTTTCCATTTTTCATACAAAAAGGTTGGGAATTGTTAGTTTGGGAAGGGTAGGCCTAGTTGGTATTGGCATGTTTATGTGTTGTAACTAAAAAGTAAAAGGCTAGATGTCGGTGCCTTTTTAGAAGTATCTCCTTCCCGTAAGCCCCACCACCACGACAAGGTCAATTCCCGTGGGGGGTTATTATTATTATTATTATTAGAGAATAAAAGTTATTATTAATAATGTTTGTAATTTTTTAAACTGATATACAATAAAAAACATAAAAACATTATTTTTAAAAATTGTTTAAATATGTAATAAATAACCCATTCTAAGAATAAAACGTCATTATTTTATTTCATTTAGAAGCTAATCCTACTTATATTATTAACTTTATGAGAATCAATGGATATTTATTTATTCCTCTGTCACGCAAAAACTATAGAGTAAATGTTAATGATATTTGCATTTATTGAAGCTTTAATAAGCTTATATTAAAAAAAATCCGATATAATCATCAGAATAGTTTTATAAATATTGTGTAAATTGTGTTATTGTTTAATGATATTATTGCGATTTCTGTTGGAACTGGAAGAGACTATATGATAATGCATGGAGAAAATGTTCTCTTACTTCTATACGATGTACGTACGAAGAATGTACGAAGACATATCCATTAAATTATATTTGATAATATAATGGATATGTCATTTGTATTTGTATGTCCACAAATGCAATAGAACTATGATCAGGATTTATGCAAATTACTTAAATTAAAAAATGGACTACATCATTTCCTGTATTCACTAACTGATTTTTTAGTCTTAAATAAAATCCGCACGCTCATTCTTCATTATATTTTTTTATTATAAAATCTATAGTACTAACTTTTGTACTTTAAAAAAAAAGTTTAAATCTAAAACATATTACGTTAATCCCGAAACAATTATTAGACCATACGGGAAAATATATCAATACAAAAATGGCGAAATATAAATTAACTCCATTTATGTCATTATAGCGTAATGACTATGTTATTATCTCACTCTTTATTTCGCACACAGCTTCACTCTTTATTTCGCACACAGCAGAGTAAGCAGAGGGAACCTAGTGTTAAGACACCTCGTTTTTCAATTTCCACAGAATTCTGGAGGCGCTGCATGGTGAGTGGTGGAACTCAACGCCGGGCTTTGTCTCGACACCAGAGCGAAAAATATTTCATTTTCTCAAGTGGGGATAGGACCCACAACCAGTCGTCTTTGCAGGTACACTTTGTGTTCCTGCGCCAGGACAGGCCTGACATATGGCCTCACATATACAGGTATGTATAACATATTAACTGTATGTATCTATAGAAAATAATAAAAAAATAATTTGGGAACGCTGGCTGGTTTTTACCTAAAAGTTTATTTTGATAATGTACATATAATTATATTTTGACATATATTATTAATTTTAAACCTATAACATAAGCCAGTAATGTATTGTTATAATATATACGTACATTTCCTACGTTTTATATTTATATTCATTAAATATCGGTACAACAGCAGATATGCCACATCCCGTATCATATAAACGACCAAAATTCGTCACTTCCGAATCTACATAATTAACTATGTTGTAAATTATAATATAATTGTAACTCACTTTTACTCAGAATTTGGTATAAATACTATTATATAATAGTATAAAGTTGAAGAAATTGCAATACGCCTTAAATGATAAAAAACATGTGTTGTATGTTGAGACCGTCATGGCGCATTTCGATCCCTACTCGAAGGAATGAATTATTATTTCTTAATATTTTCATTTCATCGCTCTGGCACACCGGCGTTGAGTTCCGCTACTCAACACGCAATACCTCGAAAAATTCAGCGGAAAGTGGAGAAGTGAGTGTTTTAATGCTAGGTTCCCTCCGCCTACCCTGCTGTATGCGGGATACAGCTTAAGTCAGTGTTGATTTGATTTGTTTGTGTGTGTGTGTGATACCAATAAAAATAACATATAAATTTAGAGTTTCCAAATAGCATTATAATTATCGTTATTTACGTGTCACCTGCGAAAAAATCACGCTGCTGTGAATAAATCGTAGACGTTAACATAATATTCGTTTTAAAAGGTACTTTATGTGCCAATTTACATAATAGATTCAAACGACGCACAGACTGCTGGGGGACAAGCGCTAGTGATTTAGCAAAGAATTTTTCTTTATAAGGTTTTCTGATTTTTAATTGACCTAATTGATATGTAATTTTTTGCAGTTTCTTGATATATAAAATTATATTTTACCTAATAGAATGTTATAATCAGAACTTGGTCAGAATATATTTAACATATATTGCGTTTTATTATAAAATTATAATGCATTACATATTTATACATTATTTACCTTCGTGGACTATATATATGTAGTATGTAGGTTGGTGAATAAATGATTAAAAATCGCAAAACCAAGCCTGGTTTCAATTATTTTACATAAAAATGGTTACATAATACAAATATCTTAATGACTGATATTGTAACATTAATTAATGACGATACGCGTTGGGGAAGAAGGATTCATCTCTATGCGATATCACGACAACTCAACTAAGAATAGTTAGCTAAACATATTTACTTCGAAATAATTTCGTCTAAAAACATGCATATTAGATATAGTAAACTCCCAATCTATAATGGCAAGTTCTAAGTATATTTAATTAAAGTAATGAAGTGATCAATATGTAAAAGCACATTATAATTTGTGTTAATTCCGCATTATACGCGTATTATATTAAAAGCTTCCAAAAATTAAGGATAATACAGAAGCCGAAATAAGTATAACAATGTCAAGACCACTATCCGCATTTGAATTTTCGGTTGCTAGGCGGATAAAAAGGAAACTTTAAGATTTTATGATTCTCTACACATTTTACGTCGAAAACTCAGTTATTTCCTTATATATCCTATTGTAAGAGATGTATTTTTTTTAATATTCTTATATTGCATTTAGAATTAGAATTTTGCATCATAGCAAAACATAACAACAATATCTTTCATATGTGGCGTGTAAAAAATACACGTTGCTAGAAGAACCGGTGCGACCGCATACCGCGCGCGCGCTCGCGGCAAGGCCTTGCCGGCACCTGCGCCCGCGCCGCTCGCGCTCTCCACTCACCCACTTTCACGTTTGGAGTTGCGCCGACATCGCACATCGGCTTTATAAGTACTTACTGTTATCATGTACGTTGCCATCTCTTTGATTTGATAGTATGGCTACACAAAAATAGCACCAGTAACAGTAAGACTTCGACTTATTTTAACTTAAAAAGCCATTTTTTAATTAATTAAATTTATTTAGCTTTTGTTTGGCATAGACCATTTCTCTCAAGATTGGGTGCATGTTTCAAACGGAAATTAATATAAAATCTCCAGGTCTACGGCCTCTAGGGGCACAGTAACAACAAAAAATATGCTTCTAAACCCTATCAAAAAGGAACGTTTATGCATCGTTTTGCTGCATTTTGTAAGAAATCCGCCGCGTAATCACAGTTTTTAGGGCTCAAGAACCTATAATTGTGAAATTTGGCAAGAAGTGAGAACTTACAATACAAATAAAAGAAAATATCCGAAAAAAGAAAATTTATAAGAAAATCATAAAAACGTAAACAATCATGAAGTTGGAATGAAATCCTCGATGAGCGATACCGACTCGCACTTGACTGGTTTTTTATTTTTGTTTAGGTTTTTGCATGTAAGTACAGTTTTCAAGCCAATTTTTAAGGTAATTTACCTCAAAATAAAAAAGTAACTCTTATAGGAACAATTCGTTGCCTATCTATCAAGACCATTTATCTCAAGATTCAGTGGAGGTATCGAGCTGAAATTAATATTTAATATCCAATTTTACTTACCTTAGAGCACAAAGAAATTAAGCATTTAAGTCAACGCAATCAAAAGATAAAGTTTAAATATTTGAGATTTGCTGCGTTATCCGGTGAACCTTACGTTATAAAATTTGGCAAGAAGTGAGAACTTACAATACAAACAAAAGAAAAATTCGAAGAATTAAAATTAAATAGAATGCACATATACCATAGAAGTAAAACATTTCTATCATTGAAATCTTAAATAGAATAATCGTAGAATATCATAGAATTATAATATTTGTAGTTTATTTAGTATAAGTCCACAAACCTAAGTTTGTCCATTTTTATATGTCCATTCCCGTTGACCTACAATCATTAAATTAGTACGGAACCCTGAGTGGGCTAGACGTCACACTTGACCGGTTTCTTTAAATAACTTAATTTTCTGCTTTAAAGTTTAAGTATGTATTTGTTGTAATTGTAAATATTACTTCAAGAATAATTATTTTCATCATCAGCCTGTCAATGCATCAGTCATTGCTGTAAATAAAATATGGCTATTGCTGTATGTAAAAATATTATAACGAATTATTACTATTATTATATATATATATATATATATATATATATATATATATATATATATATATATATATATATATGTACGACGATATTACGACTCTACAACTATGGAAAAGAAGGATTTAAACCCGACTTTTCCTTTCACAGTCAGTCTCATACCACAACCAGTAGTCTGTCACTGCTACTATTATCTAGCTATCACTGCTTCTATCCCCAAATAATACGGGCAAAATATCGAAATACTACAGTATAAAAATATCTGTTATAGGTATACAAAATAGCAAGAAGAGTTGCTTAAACAACTTTAAATCGCTAAGTGTCCTAAAGTGTTATTGAAAATGAAAAATTATGATAAAAATAAAACCCGACTACTGATAATCACGCTCTAAAAACTATAAAACAAGAAAACATTTCTGAACTGGAATTGTAACGTACAAGCTATTTAATATATTTATTATCTTATAAATAAACAACATACCTACATGTAACACATTTTTAAGAATTGAATACGTATTCATTGCGATTTTCAGAAGACAGCCGTGGTCGAGTTCCATCCCGTTTGGTCTCCACAACGCTACAAAAGAACACTGACTGATAAACACATTACCCTTCTTTGCCTTGCGCAGTCGGGTTAAAGAATTACAAAAATCTATTCACAATTAGCTAAGAAATCAATGCACGTACAAACCAACAATCAAAAAAAACAATTCAACTTTATGAAGTCGGATAAAAAAGGAAGCGTTCCTTTTTTATCCGATTATAAGTATTTATTTATTAAAATTCTAAATTAGTAGGCACGTTGTTATTTAGCCATTTCTAAATCATAAACTTCTTGTGCATTTTGCATTATATCTTCTATAGGTAGATACTTATAATCGTAACGGATTGGCTGTACATGAAGATATGTAACAAAAAAAATTTTGGTAACATTTAAAAGAAACAGAAATATTGATTATGATTTAAACAAAAAATGTCTGTTTGTCTGTAAGTTTGTTCACGATATTCTTAGGAGCGGCTTAACCGATTTAATTGAAGTTTTCACTTTTATATTTTGGCAAGCTTCCATTAATATTTAGTGTTTGTTTTATTTCAATATGGTTATAACATTTTTTTTTCTACATTTTAAAGAATACTGTTCGACAAAATTACTAAACTATTTAAAATAATATTATTATTAGAAAATGCATTAATATTTATTAAGCTCAAGCGGGCGAAGCCGCGAGCGTGTTGCTATCTAAAATATAATAGTTCTGATGATTTTGCACTATTATACCAATATTGGCAACATTGTATCAATTTATGATATAATATTATCGATTCTTTAATATTAAGTTTCACTTATTTCTGAAATTAAGTTGCCAAAATCTACAAGATTTTGAAATTAATATAAAAACATACGTCGCAAGCACAACACAGAAAGTTCAATCGACGTGTTAATAATAATTGACATGATTCATTAAAGTAAGCGGTGCGCGGGAGCCACGAGATACTATCAGCAGCTACTGGGTTGCATAAAAAGCTAATAGTACCTTCCGGTCAATATCTATGGCACAATCTATGGTATATACTATATTATATATACTCTATGGAACTAGTGGCATATTTGATAAAGATATTTCGCTTAATACACTACGTCTGTTGATATATTATTCATTATAGTAGGTATGTATTTCACAAAAAAAAAAACAAAATTATAAGTTTCAATCGGGATAACTTCCCGTGGATGCTATGTGGCACGCGACAAAAAAAGCCCATTAAGTAAGCAAATGTATATTTTAATACAGAATAAGCGATAAATCTCGCGATGGGCTTTCGAATTCCGCGCAAGTCATCCGACGAGGTGAGATCGACTGGGAAATACCACACACGTATACGTACCAAGGTGTACAACCTTACTTACGTTCATAGTGATGTGTCTCTGCCAACTATGCGGAGTTAATGTTGTTATTATGTGTGTTTGTGCTTTATGAAGTAACACATATAAATTGTTATACTTTTTTTATCTAATATGTATTTCTTTATATTTCAAATATAATTTTGGGTTATATTTCACAAAAAACAGTAACAGATCAAAGGCTTGAGGCCAGTTGTAGCGTAAAAGTGTAAACGCGACAGGTTGTGGATTCAAGTCTGTCCCCACTCGAGGAAATTAAATTTTTAATATTTTCATTTCTTCGCTTTGGTGTCGAGGGAAAGCGCGGCCTTAGCTACACCACTCGAAACACAATGTCTAGATACGGAAAAAGGGAGACGGAATGTCTTAACACTAGATTCCCTCTACATACCCAGCTGTATGCGGGATACAGCGTGAAGCTATAAAAAAACACAATAAACCCTATAATAACATAAGTAATCGATTACAACAACAACTTAAGTGTGGGAAATATAGGTACACCCGATCCACCTGTACCTTCATCTGGCGTACCAAAGCGCCACACGTGTCTCGCACACTTAATCACTTGCAGTGCACTTAAAACAGCAGCGTGACATCCACCAGCACGTAATACCGTTCGCGATCGTTCATAGCAAAACAATCACTAATACTATATATATTATTTTGTCATGCTTGTGTCTTGCTTTAACATCCGCAGTGAAGTCCCGTTGTTGCTATACATTTTTTTTCTTAATGGTCTGATACTATTTTTATTTTTGCGCATTTTCGTAGAAAGAACACACAGTGATCAGACACTCCATTCTGTCTTTCATATGTAAGAGGCGTTCCGCATTAGGTGGTAGAACCAACATAGAGTTCTGAACCGTGAGAGTTAGTGTAACATTTCAACCAGATTTTTAAAAATATGTATAAATTAGATAGACATATCACATCGACATTATGAAATATAAAATATTTCATACATCAAAAAAGGCAAATCCTCCGAAGGTAATATAGTTTTCCCATCAGTTATATAATCAGAAATAGGTTGAATTATCAATTTACAATTACCTTCCAATTATTTAGCAAAAAGTTGTTTTTAAATTCCTTGAATTTTTAAGATTTTAAGTAAATCAATTAAAATAAATATATAAAAAAAATATTTAATACTATATTAATATGTAATAATACATATTTTATGCTATAACTTAGTACTTAGGTAGTTAGCCTCACCCACCGAGTGAACAGGAAGCACTACTTAAAAAAGTTGACAAATTTAAGTTTGCGGACGTATGCACTCTTTTTGTATAATATGAACTACAAATAGAATTAAGTAATGACATTTTTCATAAACTTGATACTGTATATTTAATGTTAATTTCAGCTTGTTACCTCCAAGTGATGACAGACAAACGTATAACACAGTGATATAAGGATACCGGTTTATCCTTATAAAACACGGAACCCTAAAAAAATATATCTTAATAAGAATAAAAATTCACATGCCGAGTATAAAGTAGCAAAGTAGTTTTTACTTTGTATCTCAGAAGGTCACTAATCAAATCACTACTTATTGTGAGCGTGTCGCACGTGTGAGTTACGATTACTATTCACCGCTAGGGCCGTGATAAATTCGTTTTGTGACAGCTGACGTACTGTAGGCATACAAACGTAGGTTAAACAAAACTTGAAAGACAATTATCAGCGAAGACTTCTTACAATAGTGCTTCTTATGCTGCGGCTTACATAGAAAAGTTTATCTCCGCCGCTTTTTGAAGTTTATCTATATATAATAAATACTGCTAGACATGCCAAATGGGTCTGTGCATACATAAGTAGTTGAGGCCAGGAGTGGCGCAGGGGCACAAAGTGTGACTATGAACGTGATGGGTTGTGGATTCGATTCGCAGTTGAGGGAATTAAATATTTTATATTTTCATTTCTTGGCTCTGGCGATAGCGTTGAGGCAAAGCGTGGTATTGAGTTCCGTCACTCAACACGCAATGCCTCCAGAAACGGACGAAAATTGGAGAACAGAGTTGGAACAGATTGGAGAGAGAGAGAGACTTAACATTAGGTTCCCTCTGCCTACACTGCACATCGTGCCACTAAAAATCAAGTATGTATGTACTGCTACAAAAATATATTTTATTTCAAGAAATTTTATTTATCTATATAATTTAATAATTCTGTAACTATACAAATTCTTTACACGACAAAACAAAAAAAGTATGTTACAGTAGTTTACAATATAATTGCTTCATTAACTTTAAATCGCTTATCAATAAGTAAATAATCCTATATCGAGATAGGTAACGAAAATATGGATGTTAGAAAAAATATTATTAATTAGACTAAGTATTAATAATAATAATAATAATAAGCCTGGATTAACATCTTAAGAATTTATCGCTTAACTGATGGATCAAGAACCGGGTGTCTAAAGCAATTTTCTCTCTGGATCCCTAGCCACCGATGGCTTGGAACCTTGTCCTACCCTCGGAAGTGAAGAGTGTCTTAATACTATGTTCTCTTTGCCTACCCTGCTATGCGCGGGATGCAGCGTGAAGATGATTTTTTTTTTAAATAAAATCATTAAAGATGTTATTTCGAGTTAATTTGGCCAAGTTGCGCTATTTATAAAAAATAATTAGTAAAATAATTTATATACCTTACAGATACAACGAAAGCAACTACTCCAATCTTGTTCTAGTCTTTCGTCCTGGAGTCTCACCGTTTCACCTTCGTTCGAACAGGGTGCTCGTTGACCTTCTAAAAAAAACAAACATAAATTGATTTTAAAACAAGAGAAAAAGGGAAATAAATCTTAATATTCTCTACATATTTTTCAGATTCACGCTGTATCCCTCTTATAGTAGGGTAAGCAGAGGGAGCCTAATGTTAATACACTCCGCTCCCCACTTTCCGCCGAATTCTTGAGGCATAGCTGGGGTGTGAGTGGCAAAACTCCACGCCACGGATTGCCAATCTTTTAATAAAGAAAAGTCAATATTAAAAAAATACTCAATGTTAAATTGACTCGGGACTCGAACCCTGGAAACCGACCAGGAGGCGCGGGTTCGAGTCCCGCTACGTTCAAAATTTTTATACGTTTTCTAAATAAGTATTTTTCTTTCCAAAGTGTGGAATAACACTTTAAAAAAATGTTTGAAATGATTTTGTTAAATTATGTTAATAAGAAATGACGAACACTATATTGCCGGATATAATCTAAAATAGCATAGAAGTATCCATATTACAAATAAATATTGCGCAATACTTATACGAGTATTTAAAAAATCTAAGTCAATAATGCCAAGACGCAATCAAATTCACCAAAATACTGCAGTCCTTAACACGTATTGTTTTAAAATTACCAGCCAGTCGTGGTGCAGGGGCACAAAGTGTGACTGTAAAATCCACTGGTTGGGAGTTCGAATCCCACTCGAGGAGATGAAATATTTATTTACATTTATATTTTCATTTCTTCGCTCTGGTGTCGAAGCAGACCGCGGTGTTGAGTTCCTCCACTCTACACGCAATGCCTCCAGAATTCGGCGAAAAGTGGAGAACGGAGTACCTTAACACTAGGTTCCCTCTGCCCACCCTGCTGTGTGCGTGAAGCTGATTTATTGTTTTAAAATTAAATGCAAGGTATTTACACAAACAATTTAAATTAGATAAATAATACAATTAAAACTAATCAATATCTATAATCAATAAGGAATTTAACAATCAAACACGAAACTAGTTACATAAAAGTGTTGGCACACGTTTCAAATCGATTCTCTCATTATTTCAAACAATATTCGAGCTCAATCTGGCGGATGGTGGCCGCATGATGGCTGCTGCCGGCTGTCGCAGCCGTTCGATTTACCTTGATGAAGCCACAGATCCGCATTCTTATAACCAACCGAAACGGCGCCACCGGTTAGCGGTTACTAAGTTGTACGTAAATATTTTGGTAATTAATGTATGTATGCTCGACTCAAACACTGCGATCCCGCAGACTATAAATATGCGAAATATTTATCGTGGATTATTTAATTTCGTACATCGATTTTAAATCGATATCCATTCGTTATGCAATGGTGTTATTGGATGGTGGTAATTAATAAAAATTATCGATTGTCTAATTTGTTACATTCGCCTTACTTAAGTAGTATTTTTCTTTCGTGATCAAGTTTTATTTACATTTCATATGAGTTGTATCTCATAGCAACAAGCAGATCTCAAGGTTGGCGTATATTTGAATAAATTCGCTAGATTGTAGTAAATCAAGGAAGTAGAAGTTTCTTTATCAAACACACAAATATAATATAAGGCGCTATAATCTATAGTGGAAAGGATAACAAATACTTAATTAGATATTTCAAATACAATACAATCTATATATATAAAAGGACATGTACCTGACTGACTGAGGTAAGACGCTCGCACATCCGTGACTGCTTATGGTAGAAACGTGAAATTTGGACAGATGTTTATTTTTATAATCTGGACATCCACTAAGAAGGGATTTTAAAAAATGTTAACCCCAAAGGGATGAAATAGGGGTTGAAAGTTTGTATGGATTTTTTTTTAAATCGGCACCGATTTTTATAAAATTTAAAATTCAGAGTCTTAAAAATATTTCATTGAACATGTGTTTCATGGTATTTTAGAATTCACTCCCTAAGGGTTCAAACAAGGGGTTGAAAGTTTATATGGAAACATCTTTAAATCGCCATCGATTTTTATAAAAAATTGTGACTGTTAAAAATATTTTATTGAACAGTGTTTTGTGGCTTTTAGAATTCACCTCTAAGGGTGCAAATAAGCAGGCAAAACTGCGCACTCCCACTAGTTTATGGATATTTTTTTACAAAAAAAAAGTTATAATTAATATTTACACTGATTTCTATATAGTTACAAAATACAATCTTAAACCTGACTTCCCATAAGTAACAATGCAACACATTATCGATTATGCTGTATTATAAAACAAGAGTCTGGTTGCCCTTCACGGATTCTGAGAACATCTCGAAAAGAAACTTTTATCCATCATAATTCAGTACAGGGGAGATAAGAACTTAATACCTAATAAATTAACCTTATACTTAATATATATCGCTTTAAAAATGCTTTCAAGCCTTACAATGTTTTCTTGGAAGCTTTTAAACATATGGAAATTTTCTAAAGCAAAAAAATATTGTTTTTAGTTATATTATTATACACAAGCAGATATTAAATTAAATATACATACATACTATACTATATAGTATGTATTTTTGAAAAATATGTTCACAATTTTACAATTCCATTTTCAAATTTAAATTTAGACAAATTATTTTAAGGGAAAATTACGTTACGTTTGTCATCGCTTCAAATTGGTGTTAATAAATATTAGTTAAAACAAATTAAATAAAACAAAAAATCTTAAATATTACAAATGTAAATAAATATAAATTACTAAGAATTCAACGTATACAGATTAAACATTTTACAAACACCTTGTCAAAATGTATTCAACTACAACCCACTTACTCTGCCTTATTTATTGCCTGAATAAAGTACTTAAAAATAGTAATCTATTAAATATTGTACGAAACGATTGCAACCAAATGCACTTACATTAGTGAGTTTTTCTCTTGATTTAATTGTTTTATGTTTATTTATCTTTTGCGAATTCTATTTTTTATTTTTTCGACGTATACTCTCATATGTGTCTTTGTTCTATATTTCTGTGCTGATAAAATTTGAAACTTACGAATGTCTGTGCTATAATGTCATGTCATAAATTAAAAAAAATAAAAATTTATTATATATACAACATTGTAGCTCAGACATTATAAATAGAATTAATTATAAAAGAATAGAATAATTTTAAAAATATTTAATATTTAAAATCTGTTAAATATTACATTATTTCTTACAAGTCTATATGACGTACCGCCTGATAAAGCTTATTAAGCGACAGGTAAATAATAAGCAAAACATAATTTATTTCTTTTCCTTCTCATTATAAATAAACGCATACCTATTTATTTATTTACTAGACTATTATTTTCATATCGATTCCATGAAATAGTATATTAATTAATCGGTATAGTGTGGAATAATAATAAATTCATTAAAATAAGGAAATAATATGCTAATATAAAAATATATATATTTTTTTTTAAATATAGGAATATTATTATAGTAATTAGTGTATAAAATTTAATTTAATTAGAATAACTATAGTATAAAAATACTAATTGCAATTGCAATCTAAATAATGATTTCTGTTATTGTTAATGTTTATTTTTTTTTTAAATTCACATTTAAAATATGTTCATTAAAAATATAAAAATATTATAAATACCTATTCATTATTTTTGTAGTTTTACAAATTCATTTGTCGTGTTTACTAAATGATTTAACTAACAGTGAGTACAAGATTTACTCCAGTCTGGCTTAGTTAAAAAATTTCCAAGCCTGGCCTCTAAATGGGCTAATAGCGAATAATGTTAAGATGCATCGTTTTCAGCAGTTTCTTTTCAGCTAGTCCTAAGATATTTTTACTTAAGGTTGATCAAATGTATGATTAAAAAAAATAAATCAGATTCACGCTGTATCCCACACACAGCAGGGTAGGCAGAGAGAATCTCCAGACACTCCGTTCCAAACCTTCCGCCGAGTTCTGGAGGTGTTGTGTGTTGAGTGGCGGAACTCAACGCCGCGCTTTGCCTCGACACCAGAGCGAAGAAATTAAGGGGATCGAACCCACAACCAGTCGATTTTACAGTCACACTTTGTGCCCCTGTGCCACGACTGGCCTCAAAGTATGATAATATTTCATATTTTTATCAATCAATAAATTGCAATTATATAAATAGCTACTGTGACTTTGATATTTTATGATTTATTTTTCTGTTTCTGAAAAAAACAAATGTTATTATTTCGGAAATAAACATGGCAAATAAACTTTTGGCTTTGTTCTTTTGTTTGACACCATTTGAAATAATTAAACAAGGAAAAAATTATATAGTAATTACTAAAATTCTCGCAAAAAATAAGCATTTTTTTTTTATTATTATACTAATGTCAGCACAACAAAAAATTACACAAATTCTTGATTTAATTTATTTATACAACAGATAAGCTATTAAAATTTAAAAGTCGCTATTTTACGCTATCTCTATGCAAAGCAAGAAAAAACTGTTTTTACTGTCATTAACAATAAGTACCTAAGTAATCTAAAAGCGGAAACATATTATTATTAGCTTCACGCTGTATCCCACATACAGCGGGATAGGCAGAAGGAACTAGTGTTAAGACACTCCGTTCTCCACTTTCCACTGATTTTTTCAAGGCTGTGCCTGTTGAATGGCGGAACTCAACGACAGACTTTTGCCTTGTTGCCAGAGCGAAAAAATTAAAACATTAATAAATAATACTGATTTCCTTCGAGTGGTGATTGAACCCAAAACTATCGCGTTACAGTCACACTCTTGTTCCCGTGCTCCACAACGACCTCATAACACTTTTATTATTACGATCAAAATTATAAATACAAACTATATCAATCGTGGCGCAGCGGCACGAAGTGTGACTGTAAAACTGACTGGTTGTGGGTTCGATCCCCACTCGAGGAGAAGAAATGTTTACTTAAATTTATATTTCCATTTCTCCGCTCTAGTGTCGAGGTTAAGCGCGGCGTTGAGTTCTGCCACTCAACACGCAATGCTTCCAGAAATCGGCAGAAAGTGGGGAACGGAGTGTCTTCACACTAGGTTCCCTCTGCCTACCCTGCTGTGTGCGGGATACAGCGTAAAGCTGATTTAATTTTTAATTTATATCAATATTACGTGTCCTCATATCACATTCACGAGTCATTGGAATCAAATAAGCAATTGGATATTGCACTGACAGTTTTGCATTGGAATTGAAATAGAACGTGGTGTTGCTTACAAAATGGTATCAGAACGATATCCGTACAATTAACGCTACAAGTAGCTATTAGATTTACATTGCCAGTGGAGTTGTTTCAATTAAATGTCGACGCAGATATAAATAATAAATGCAATACACGTGCCCCGCTAGTTGGCAGTGGCGTTCCTGATTGGAAACTGCAGATGTTTCTTTTTTTTCTTTTTTTGTTTTTAAAGCCGATCGATCGGTTAATGGAACTCTTTGTGTTTCCTGTCATTGGTATATCTTATCTGTTCTTATGTCACATTCGTGTAATACAAGAAATACATTTTTAAATGAGTTTTAAAATAATAATATAAAATTACATTTGTTATAAGTAAGTTGAAAAGTAGTCAAAAGTTTTCAAAATACGAATGAGATAAGTGGTCTGACAAGATATTACATGTAGGTAGTTATTTACCAAAAACACAATGCGTTTTCATGGGTTTCTACCGAATACATTTCGTCTTAACATACTGAAATAATTATAATAAAGATGCCAACACACATTTCTAAGAAAACAGAGAGTTAGTTACTAAATAAATAAAAAAAAGAATACTAACTGATAACGCCTTGCACGGAACCATCAGCCACCACCGCGGAGACCATGGCCAGCAGGGAGAGCAGGAGACAGGCGTGGGCGGTGCGCGGGCCGGGCATTGTCGCGGCTACTCGCCGCCGCGCGCCCCTCGCATCACACCCTCGCGCCACGCGGCCCGTGCGCACCTGCAACGTCACACAACCCATGACCACACTCACTCCACACACGATCTATCAGCTTAACGCTGTTTCCCGCACACAGCATTATAGGCAGAGGTAATCTTATCTTAAGACACTCCGTTCCCCACTTTCCACCGAATTTTGGAGGCATTCCGTGTTGAATGGCAGAACTCAACACCGCACCTTGCCTCGACACCAGAGCGAAAAAATGAAAATATAAAAATAAATAAATAAATCAGCTTCACGCTGTATCCCGCACACTGCAGGGTAGGCAGAGGGAACCTAGTGTTAAGACATTCCGTTGCCCACTTTCCACCGAATTCTGGAGGCATTGCGTGTTGAGTGGCAGAACTCAACGCTGCGCCTTGCCACGACATCAGAGCGAAAAAATGAAAATATAAATTTAAATACATAAATATTTCATCTTCTCAAGTGGGGATCGAACCCACAACCAATCGATTTTACAGTCACACTTTGTGCCACAACTGACCTCAACGATCTAGGAATGCCGAAACACCCTTGCAAATCCAAATGGAACACTGGCTTACATTATTTTTCCTTTGTTTATTTATATTGTATTGAATGATTGTATGCTGCTGTATTTCGTTTAACGGATTCGTAAATTAACTAACTGACTATTTATTGCAAATCGCAATCGGAACGTATTTAGCACCGGAATACGTAACTTCTGAATATATTTGTTTTTTGTTGGTGTTATTGTGATGAGAATAATACAATTAATTACAATGTAATAAAAAAAATATATTTAAAATAAAAAAATTACGTTATGTTCACGGTATTATTGTATAGTTTGTATAGTGTTGTTGTCAGAGGTCTATAGTTTTTGATTGCCTTTTTTTATCAACAATTGACTCTCAAAGGAAAGGTTACATCTGTAAAAGTAAATTCCCTAACTTGGCTCAAATAAGATTCTTTAAATGATTTAGACGATTGTTTAAAATTTTCCCATATAGCGTTGGAACGAACCGCAAAAACTTACTAATTTAGATTTGTGTGATGTCACGATGTGCACGAGTCATTGGACTTTGAATTATCAGGTGATAAGTGGTTTATTTAGCGCGAGTTTTTATAAGCCGCCCTAGATACAGCACTGTGATTGATCGAACAGGATGCGAAAGTCAGTATGGAAGAAGAAATTCTACTTACGATATATACTAACTAATAGTTGTTATCTACATATAAGACTGCTATAAATGCTTAATTAAAAAGTTGTAAAAAATTTCAGTCTACTTTTAATACAGTTAAGTACGTAGTTAATTAAACCTTTTCAACTTTTTAGTTTCATGTTAACATTTCATGAATGTAACCTGGTTCGCCAAAACACATGTTATATTTTATTATATTAATCGTAATAAAATGAAAACAACTCCACGTTAATCTATTGTTGATATGACTTGCGTTTTTCACTCAAATAATATACAACAGTAACAAAAGAATGTACATAAAAAATATTAATTAAATTTGTTTATTTATATCATTGTTATATATTAATTCACTTAAAAATAAAATGTAAACACAAGTATATTTTAAATGATTATGATATGAAATACTTAGTTTAAATTTTAATTCTGGTTAACCTAGAATTATGAAATTTGGCAGGCATTCTTTCGAATTCTTTGTCGAATACCTTACATAATGCATTTATATTTAAGATATATTTTTAAAACTTATAGATTTCTGAACAATTCTAGGCTTCTACAGATTAAAGATGTTATTTGCGATTGTTATAAGGTATCCAAGATATGCTTGATACGATTCGAATTGGACTTTATTGTTGGTGACACCGGAACCAGACAATCGTGCATAATGTAAGCAAATTATAAAAATTAAATTCATATGTCAAACAAGTATCTATTTACCGATATATCTATAATGACCAAAATTTCACTTTATACAGAATTAATCCATGTTATCCAATTAGTAAGTAAACTCAATCAATCAAATATTTAAAAGGCCCAAATAAAATCTATAAGTTATGAACTTAAAACACTGTCCTAGCTAATCTGACGTAACCTCAAAATAATCTCATCCTGTTTTGATGAGTTAAAAACTGTATTACCATTACCTGTACTTACTATCTTATCTGGTGTCACAGTGGGAATGAAGAAAAGGCAGAAAATATTTATGAAGCAAGAACGAGTACTAAGAGTGGCAGGGGAAGATCTAGAGTTGTAAACAGTTTCGGTGATACTGGAGAAAGAGATTCATGTAAAAATCATGTGGACTCTCCGGAAAGCAAGTTTTGGCGCTCTGTTATCTGGCACCCGCTTAAATAATTATTAATTTGACTTATATGTCAATAAGAAATTATTTATTTAAAAAGATCATTAATGCTTATGCAGTTGGTGTAGGTCATCTGAGTGATAAATACATATATATACATATATGACTAAGTAAATAAATATATATTATTTTCTATAACAAGTAGATATAATATAAAATCGCAGTAGGTATTTGCTGACTAATAGTGATTTAATTGAATGGTTGTTTACCTTTTCCACGTCTGCACCCACAGATACTCGGCGTGATACGTATTTATGACATAATTAAATGTAATAAAGATACAACACACATTCCAAGCTAAATCCATTTCATCAATTAGATATACCTAAATGATGAATATATATTAAACTTAACATTTTTTCTGGAAAAAGGAAGAAATAAGAAGGCTAAATATTGCTAATCAGTACCTAATTTATCAATGTAAAATAATAAACGCGATATATTTAAGACACGCAGTGGCGTTGAAGAATTATGGTACAATTTTATTATAATCATGGTCATTTTACTAACAAAAATCTAAGCCGTCGTGGCCCAGGAGCACTAGCGTGCAATTATAAATGCGACGGTTGTAGATTCGATTCCCACTCAAAAGAATGAAAAAAATCATATTTTCATTTCTTCGCTCTGGTAAAGAGGCATCGCTACCCAATACGCCTGCAAAATTCAGTGGAAACGGGGGAACGGAAGTGTTAGGTTCCCAGGTTCCCTATGTCTACACTACTACGTGCATACGAGCGTGAAGGAAAAAAAACTACCACGAGTACACTTTATTAAACTATCTACCCACTGTTGTACATACCTACTTGTTGATCATATGTATACATTCCATTGCAAAGCAACATACTTGGGGGTTTTTATACATTTAACGCGAACATTGACCTTAAATATTCAATCATATCTACAGTATTTGTGATTAAACATTATCACTGATAGCAATTTTTTAATATATAAACAATTTAAGGTTCAATGAGATTTCTTTAAAACCACCTACTAAGCCAAATACTAAGCATGGTCTAAAGTGTATCCGCATCGAATAAAAAACGCGAATAACAAGTTATTAAGACTTGAAAATTTAAATGATCTTCTGCATTTCATCCTTGATGGACATTTATATAATGCAATTAAATTTAAATATTACAAACGCTATTCATACGACTTTTTTTGAGTATTTGTTCTAGTTTCAAATCCTTCTAAAACTATAGTAAATTTTACCATAAAATAATGGAAGTGTATATACTACGTAGAGCAATGAATTCATTATTCGGTTTTGTTATGCACATGATAAGAAACTTTAGTAATAATGTTATCTATATATATCAACATAATATATACGTACGTATACTGAATAGACTTTTTTCCTTTTGTTTCTTTTATTTATAGCACTTTAATTTTTAAAATTAAATTTAAAAATATAATTAAAATCCTCTTCGTTTTTATTATATAAAAATACTCAAAATATTTAATAAAATTGAACTGCCGCCATCTTGGTTTCTTGTAGAATAAAACTTAACATTGTTAATGCTCTAACAACCTCCAATCATTTTTTTTTTTTATTAAAATAAAACATAAGTTGCATCGTAAATTAAAAACGGTAGCCACATCCGGCATCTGGTATTGTATTCATTTTTTTATCTCACATGTCAATCAATTAATTGTCATTAAAAATGTTGTACAATAGCTTTTATAAAAACTGTTAGTAATATAAAAAGAGAAAAATTATGTTGCCGAGTTTATTATTGGTTACCTCCACTACATTCCTAAGGGCTGCCTGTCAATATATTTAATTGTATACAGATAATATATTTATATCGTGCATTATATAACATATTATAAAAAAGTTGATTTTTCACAAATTCTTGTCTTTTTGTCTAATTTCACATTCAGCAAACCATAACAACTGATTTACAATTATAAAATGATTAAATTGACTTAATATGTTTTCTGGTATTTATTTAAATATATATGAGCGATTAACGTAATTTTTGGATTATATACAATAATTTAGATTATAGTACAATGTCCAAAAGTTTATTAATAATTTGCAAAAAGAATTGTATCTAATTGTATTTTTTCATAAAAAAATTAATACAAATAAAATAGGCTTTACAAAAATATTTTATTGCCGATTTATTTACATTATTGCAACCCTAATACGTCATTGACATGTTGTTATAATTGAATAAATGATTTTACATTATATAATAGATATGCTACACATAGTTTCAAAGGGAAAAAGTCTCATCGTCGTGTATCTATATTTTAAGAGAAGTATATAGATCTACTTTTTAGTGTTGGAAATAAATTTAAATAATTAAAATTATTTCTAGATATTTCACTTTAGAAGTCATAATATAAGTAAAATAAAAGAAACTACTATTTTTGATTGTACAATTTTTAAAATCGTCATCAAAACTAACTAAATAACTCGTGACACAAAATTTAACGTTTTAAAAGTATTATTAATCTGACTTAGTAAGAAAGACAAACAAAACTTTTATAACTGAAGTAAAATAAAAATTAATTAAATATACTAACTGTCATAATAAGATTTCCTCAAAATACAAGACAATCTCACACGATTATAAGAAAAATACTAAAAACAAACTAACAAAAGACCACCGTGCTGGTCTCTGGGAAGGCAGTTGTAAGCATTTAGAATAATTCGCTTTGTTTGACCATGGGAACTTAGCGCCCACCGACCTAAACTTCCGAGAACGTATTCAGCAATTGATAAAATTAATTACATGACGAAAATTCTGCCTGAGTAATATATAGGTATTTATGATATGTGTAATCTAAGTATTTTTATTGTATTTATATACATATACTTATATCATATACCTATAACGGTTTTACCTAACTCATATATTTTAGTATGAAATGTTAAATTTAAAAATCTTGGGTAAATCCTAAGTTTTTTCGTTTCCTTTAATATTTTCGTTTAAAAATATTTTTTTATAAATTACTTTTCTTTTACCTCGGTTACTACTTGGAATTTGTTTTTATTTATTTTGAATTTGGAATTCGATTGTATTCGATTTACAAAACGGTTTCTGTCGATGAAAATTACAAAAGTTATAAAATAATTTGCTAACGTTTCACACATTATTTATTAGTTTTTTTTTTAGTTTTTATTGTATTACGTATTTTATTTTATTTTACGTATTAAATTTAAAAGTTTTATTAAAAAGAACAATGGTTCTTGCTTTGGTGTTTTCAAATATGCGTTTCTTTTTTTATTGAACTTACAATAAGATAAAATAAATAAATTCCAATAGAATATATAAGGCCTATTTTCCGAATGAAATAAATAGATTTACCTGAAACATGCCAGCCTTTACGCTTTCTCTCACAGTTTGTACTTACATTAAGCTTTTGTTTTCAGCTTCACAGGCAATAGACAGAGGGCGCCCAGTGTTAAGATACTCCATTCCCCACTTTTGAGTGGTTAACTAAAATTTTCCGCACATAAATAAATAATAATAAATAATAATTTTGAAGAATTGAAAATAAATAATAATGTATTATTACTACAAGAATATAACAGTGGTTTCTAAGGGCTATTAATTCATTAATTTGATTGTAAAAGTGCGGAACGAAGTGTCTTAACACTAGGTTCCCTCTGCCTACCCTGATGTGTGCGTAATACATTAAAGCAATTTTATTTATTTATTTGTTAAAATGTAAAATGCAACCGACGTAACCACATGATACCTAAATACTATGTTAAAAATATTTGTAAAAACAAAAACCCCGACTGCATAAAACTAAAAAAAAAATAAACAAGTCCAATAGTTTATTAGGATTCACAGTCGGGACCTCTTTAAATTATGCGGGGTTCCTGGTAAAGATTTTATTGATTGAAGAATTACTTATAGGTCCCGACTGTTAATCCTGATAAACTATTGGACTTGTTTATTTTTTTTTTAGTTTTATGCAGTCGGGGTTTTTGTTTTTACAAATATTTTTTTTATTTTTCACTTTTTTTTAGATTTCATTATGGTAACCATTATCAGGATGTATCTTTTTAAAATCCTCGTAGTAAGCTCTTGAATTTGAGACCCATATTGTGGTATTCGAAATGAAATTTAGTTTTTTCACTAAGTCCAATAGTGTCCCACAGCCGCCATGATTGTTTTATTTAACGTCACCTATCTAAGAACACTTGGACTGCTAATACGAATCTAACGATACCTCAATTATGTAAATCCGCTCAGCGGTTCTGGAGATATGAGGTAATAAAGAATATCACATACATACAAGGTACGCGCGAAAAACGTAACCCTTCCTTAGGAGTCGGGAAAAATATTAACTATCTTAAATCAGTTACAATACATATTAATTTGAAGTAAAAGAAAAAGTGAAAATATTAAATTTTAGTACACTTTAAGCTACTTACCAATTATATATGTCAAAAGTATAACTTATGTAATCAATACAGTGGCAGTGTATATAAAAATATATTTGTATAGAAAAATATCTTAACAAAAGGTAATAAATATTTCAAACAGTATTTTTATGATTCAGTTAATTTCTTTTAATTCGTTTTTATAACTTTTTTATGACAACTATTCAATATGCTCGACCTCGATCTTAAACCCAAAGTTGGTTATTTGTTTACAAAATTTGTTGTATGGCTGCCATAAATAACTATATGAAAGTTGATATTAATAGCATTAATAAATAGTTTTATTAATTACTAATGTATATATTATAATAATTATTATAATTTTTATAGGTACATTAATTGCTTTTTTTTAATTTGGAGTACTTTTCAAGATATTTAAGCTTCAAGTAAATTCAAATTTATTAAAGTTGAACATTTGTGAAAAGTATCGGTATTAAATTCTAAAATATGTGAGAACTCTACCAAATGCAGGTGGCTGAGAGTCATTTATTGCATTAATAATTGTAAACAATTTATTCAACTAAAAACCTGCCGAACTAGCGATAGCCACATGGGTTAACTGTTAAAAAATTTTAATACTGACATCACCATATGAATCCCGGGTTGAAAAATACTTATCAGATTTAGAAAGTTGCATTTTTGTATAGGGCTCTCGGAGCTGGCCGTCGGGTTCAGCATCGATCATCACCCACTTTCACAGAAGCACCGGGGCCGGGGGGTCGAGACGAGAGGAGACAGCGGACGCAAGGTCGCCGTAAGGCAAACCACTTGTCCTAGCGACGCGCATACCAGTCACAGCGGAACGCGGTCTCAATAAAAACTCACATATATATTTCACGCGTACGCAACATTATCTCGATGCTCTCGACTCCGATTACTTAATGGTAGAACTAACTGTACACGAGCGGCGAAACGAGATCGGGTTTTTTTTTTCTTCTCGGCTTAAGTTCGACGATCTGCAAGGGCGATCGTTACAGGGTGTAGTTCCGTGTTCCTGTTGTTTTTAGATAGCTGAATTGTGGTTTCAATTATGAATGATGACTGGCTAAGTTGGCTTTAATTATAATAAAAATTATTACATATGTTCCTAATACCTATTGTAAATGTGCAAAAATATATATTTAATGTTACTGTATAAATAATGTTAGTTAAATTTGCTAATACTTGCAAATGTTAGTGAGAAGTATCTATGTATTAGTATTACTGAAAAAATTGTTATATAAATAAGCTTATTACAGCATAGTCTTTTATGATATATGGTATTACAAAACGAAAATAAAAAAGGAAAAAGGTAAAAAAGATTACACTAATCAGAAATAAATGATATTTTTTTGTATATGTGATTTATCTATATAACTAGTTTATTGAGTGTGTTTTTAACTCGACTGGGCCTCGACGCTAAGGAGGGTAATATGTTTATCAGTATATATATATGTTGTTTCTATGTGACTAAAAATTTGAACGTAGCGGGATTTGAACCCGCGCCTCTTTGGAGTCTTGGTCCGGTCAGACTTTGGTCCAAGCGCTCTAACAAACTAAGCCATACGTTCAATATCTTATCTTGTTGGTCAAGTACTTTTTTTCCTAAATATGAAATACCACTTTAAAAATGTTAAAAAACCGATTTTGATGATTCTTACAACAACCGATTCATCTTAGCCTGGCAATCGTCACTAAAGTCATGAGAATCACAACGACGTCATATTATGAAAATTAAAAATAAATAACAATTTTTAGGACTAGTTTTTTACACTTGTTTTACAACCATTCTTGGTAATTTTTATACTAGTAACAAATTTACTTCAATATATCTTTAGTCTACCCTTCTTACGCAAGGATAGTATCAGGGAGTACCTGCAGCCATTGGACTGTGAAAGCATTTTAAAATCTTCGCGATATTAACTTCCTCAAGAAAATAATGCAGATTGCGAAATTTTCGGACAACGAAGCTATTAAATCCCAACATAAAAGTAGCCCTGTTAAATTAAAATGGGTACATACTGTTAATCGAAATGAAAAATTGAGCTTGCTTTTTTTTAGTTTTACGCCGTCGGGTTTCTGTTTATTATAAGTATTTTTTTAGCATAAATTAAATAAATCAGCTTCACGCTGTATCCCGCACACAGCAGGTTAGGCAGAGGGAACCTAGTGTTAAGACACTCCGTTCCTCACTTTCTGCCGTATTCTAGAGGCATTGCGTGTAAAGTGGCAGAACTCAACGCCGCGCTTTGCCTCGACACCAGAGCGAAGAAATGGAAATATAACTGTAAATAAATATTTCATCTCCTCGAGAGATCCTCGGGGGATCGAACCCAAAGCCAGTCGGTTTTACAGTCACACTCCGTGCCACTGAGCCACGACTGGCCTAAATGAAATGTTAGAAACATTTAAAAACAAAATTACCATACGTAATCAAATGATAGATAAATAAATCTTGCTCATATATATAGATATCAGTACCTCGTTAACACAACGATTAACCTACGCCACTGTTTAACGAATTATCTTGAACAAATATTGAAGGAAAACTTCTAATTGCCTTTTGTTAGCTCTACTATGTTTGGATCTGAGTTATCTTGGTGTAAATTGTTACTGCTAAACATTAATTGTGTGGAGGTGAAGTCAGTAGCTGACTAAATTATTGTATTATTCTTAATATTACATTAGATATTAATATGAATCAGTCGTGGCGCAGAGGCAGAAGGGAGTGAGCAAGAAGAACAAGCGTGACCGGTTGTAAGTTCGAACCCCACGCAAGGAAATGAAATATTTAATACACTAAAGCAAAAAACGCTCTTGTGTCGAGGCAAAACGCGGCGTTGAGTTTCGCTACTCAACACGCAGTGCCCCTAGAATACGACGAAAAGTGGGAAAAGTGGGTAAAACGAAGTGTCTCCCTCTGCCAAAATATACAAACAGCTAAACACACCTATAATAAGTCGTACGTAAAATATTAAATCTTACAAAATTAACACTTGACGTTAGCTTTTAATAAACTTAGATAAAAGCAAAAATTAAAGGGTGTTAAACAATGAGTACCGTTGATTACAGACGGCTGGCACCAGCTAATCGAATTAGCAACCCCGAACATAACATGTCCATTAGGCCTCCATAAACATAAGAAACGTATATACATATGTACCTGCAAATTTAGCGTCGTTAAATTATGACACAAACTGTTTAACATTTCAAATTATTAAATTGAATTAAATACAAAAAAAATATTCTAAGAAAACAATCAGCTCCTCGTTGTAT
Organism: Heliconius erato x Heliconius himera; assembly: GCA_013421005.1. Taxonomy (NCBI): domain Eukaryota; kingdom Metazoa; phylum Arthropoda; class Insecta; order Lepidoptera; family Nymphalidae; genus Heliconius; species Heliconius erato x Heliconius himera. The sequence goes on from JAATLQ010022288.1 coordinate 26,654, forward strand.
CCCGCACACAGCAGGGTAGGCAAAGGGAACCTAGTGTTAAGACACACCGTTCCCCACTTTCCACTGAGTTCTGGAGGCATTGCGTATTGAGGGGCGGAACCTAACGCCGCGCTTTGTCGCGACACCAGAGCGAAGAAATGAAAATATAAATGTAAGTAAATATTTTACCTCCTCGATTGTGTGAGGGCACACTCTGTGCCCCTGCGCCACGACTGGTCTAAAAAAAAATATTTATTGTTACTGTATAAAAAATATTCTAATTTAAATATTGCCCACAGTTTGTAATCTTAACTTACATTACAAACTGTGTGCTTTAACTTTATTCAGACGCTACCTAAGATCAAATTCGTACTTACGTGATATTCGTACATTTAATACTATATATATAAAAGGACTTGTGCTGACTGACTGAGGTAAGACGCACGCAGAGCCGTAACCGCTGATGGTAGAAACGTGAAATTTGGGCAGATGTTTATTTTCATGTTCTGGACATCCACTAAGAAGGGAATTTCAAAAATGTTAACCCTAAAGGGAAGAAATAGGGGTTGAAAGTTTGTATGGAAAAAAAAAATAATCTGCACCGATTTTTATAAAATTTGAAATTCAGACTCTTAAAAATATTTCATTGAATACGTGTTTCATGGTTTTTAAGAATTCACCCTCTAAGGGTTCAAATAATGGGTTGAAAGTTTATATGGAAAAATCGTTAAATTGCCACCGATTTTCATAAAAAATTAAATTCAGACTGTTAAAAATATTTCATTGAACGTGGTTTTTTTAGAATTCACTCCTAATAAGCGGGCGAAGCCGCGCGCGCCCTCTAGTTTAATATAAACTCAAAATTAAAAACCTTAACATTAAGAAAATATGTAACGCTGAAAAATATATTGCTTCGTATACGCCCCGTTCCCCATTTTCCGCCAAATTCTGGAGGCATTGTTTGTTGTGTGACGTAATTATTTATACTTTTACAAATATGTATAATAAATTATCTATAAACAGTATATGATATTTCTAGTTTTTATTCTTTTATTTGTTTACCTACTTCAAAGGCATTTTGAATACTAGTAAAGTAAGTGTATACGTCATTTCCGCTTCTCTTTGTTAAAAGGACCGTTTGCGTGATATGCTATATAATAATTTACCCCGCACAAGTTGATCTTGACTCCGTGACCTTACAACAAGAGTTGTCATTCAATGAACATTGGCGCATTGGAAATGAAATCGGTGGATCTAGCGTGTTCCTGTATTCGTTAACGTAGGTACTTGTTGTAAACTATAGAATGTAAAATGACTTAATAATATAAGAGAAAGACTTTAGAATTTAAATGTGATTTTTAATAGTAGAGACTGCTTCTCTACTATCGCTTACCTTCCGACAAAGATTTCAGAAAATTCCTATGCGAACGGAAAATGCGGCTTTTTCTTTTATAAGTCTCAAAGTCCAAGCAAACAAAGTTGCTGGCTACGACTAGTATAATATATTTTATGATACTTATATTATAACTTAAATATAATAAAAAAATAAAATATCAGCTTCACGCTATTTCAATCACTGTTATGTGGGTAGGAAGAGAGAACATAGTGTTAAGACACTCCGTTCTATATTTTCTGCGGAAAATGAGGTATTGAGTGTTGAGTAGCGGAAGTCAATTCCGCTCTTTGCCTTGACACCAGAGCAAATAAATAAATATATAAATTTATATAAATATTTCATTTCCTCGAGTGGTGATCGAACCCACAACCAGTCGTGTTTACAGTCACACACTTGCGCCCCTGCGCCACGACTGACCTCATTAGATTAGATATAATAAATGAATAGAAATTTAAACAATTATGACGAACATCTAACCTTTGTAGAATTGCCTATAATTGTGCAATGCCCCTCTCATTTGCATTTAGGAATGAGGTAAATGCTAACTTCCAATATACGTTTTAAGAAATCTAAAGGTTCTAAATATTAGGTAACATTATACTTTTTAATACCTACAAAATAATTGCTCAAGTTAGAACTATTACTTGATATTGTACTGTAAAACAAGTTTACTAGAAACATGTGAAAATATTGAGGTCAGTCGTGGCGCAGGGGCACAAAGTGTGATTGTAAAACCGACTGGTTGTGGGTTCGATCCCCACTCAGGAGTTGAAATATTTACTTAAATTTATATTTCCATTTCTTCGCTCTGGTGTCAAGGCAATGCGCGGCGTTGAGTTCTGCCACTCAACACGCAATGCCTCCAGAATTCTGCAGAAATTGGGGAACAGAGTGTCTTAACACTAGGTTCCCTCTGCCTACCCAGTGTACGGGATACAGCGTGAAGCTGATTAATTTTTTTATTTATTTATGTGAAAATATCACAATTTCAATCACACCTAGGGGGTATTGATTTTGTTCAATCTAAATTTACATTTTTACACAAGTTTATTTATTATATGTAGTATCTAGTATTTCTTATCTTTTATTATTTTTAATTAATCTCTTACGGGAAATCCTCAATGAAAACAGGAAATTTTCAACAGGAATATAATTCGTTTATAAAAGATGAAAAAACTTTTGTTTACTTAGTTTAGAAGAAAAATTTTTGATAGTACAACTCACAGATTTATTAATTATTTTTTCTCAATAAAATTGATATGTTTTATATCTACCGTATATTATTAAGCGCAAGTAATACAATATACGTCTTAATGAACTCTATAAAAAGAAAAAATGCATTCCACAGACGTTAACACACAACATGCGGTTACACGTTTATATAAGTAAGAATGATTTCATCTTTTTGGTTCATGCAATTTGTATAAGCTCGAGAATAAAAAGTTTAACTACATTTATAAAGAAAGTTGCAAATAATAATAATAATAAATAGTTTATTAGTAATTATATTAACAAATACGGCAAAATAAGGCCGTCGTGGCGCAGGGGTATAAGAGTGACTCTAACGCGACGGTTGTAAGTTCGATCTCCACTCGAGGGAATTAATTATTATTTCCCTCTGTATGTGATATATAGTGTGAAGCTGTTTTTTTTTATTAACAAATTTTAAAAAATATTAGTATATATATTGCAATAGCGCAACAAAGAAAATTGATAATAAATAAAATATGATACACAAAAGTCAGTCATAGTTCATTGTCCCGGCATTATTTTACAATGACATCTCTTAATTAGGACGAAGAACTTGGAGACAATATATATGTACATATAAGGCCTTTTATATATGTAAGTATATGTATATATAATACGAAGTGCGGAAAACTGTTTTACAGAGCGATAGCAAATCATGTATTTACAGGAAATATGTGTATAATTTCATAACCCGAGATAGTCCTAGTTTAATCTAATTAATTCAATATTTATAATGTAATTTAATACAATAATTATATACATAATGTTATTTATTCACATTATCACTGCAAGGCCTTTGTAAGATTTGAAAATTATGTTGTTAGCAATGATATAATTTACATTGTTTGCAATTTTTTTTTATATTTATAGTAGTTAAAATAAGATGAATTATTAATAGATTTAATGAGGCGCACGAAGCGTGGTCACGATAGCAGGGTGAGCGGCGCGACCTCGCCTCGCTGATAGTGCCCACGCAGCCTGATTGTCGCCAACAAGTCAAAATCAACAGTTTTTTTCATTTGATCATACCCTACACTCGTAAATAATATATATATTTTTTATGTTTTCCTTATTATGGGACATTACCATTAATAGTCGTCGACAACAATCAAACAAACAGATATTTGAACAATGCACAATAAACTTATGTTAAAAAAATATATAAATACAATGAACTTTTATAAATTGAAATATTATCAAGATATTGTAATATATTTTGCATGATTTTGTTTTCATTGAAAGTTAGTTTAGACAAAAACAGTTGTCTAAATTGAGCAGATTCGTTTTACTGCCAATTTAGTAAGCTTAACAATTGGTAAATCATTAGAGATTTGGAGGCTTAATTTTAATACAATTTGATTCAATGAAAACATCAATCAATATAAATATTTTAAATCAGCTTCACGCTGTATCCCGCACACAGCAGGGTAGACAAAAATAACCTAGTGTTGAGAAACTCCGTTCCACACTTTCTGCCGAATTTCACTTCCCCGCTTTCTGCCGAATTGCCACTCAACACGCAATGCTGGAGGCAGAAGAGTGGCAGAACTTAAAGCCGCGCTATGCCTCAACACCAGAGCGAAGAAATGGAAATATAAATTTAAAGAAATATTTCATCTCCTCAAGCGTGGATCAAACCCACAACCAATCGGTTTTACAGTCACACTTTGTGCCCTTGCGCCACGACTGGCCCCATAAATAAATATTTTCTATATATACAAAAATAAAAAAATATCTTTGCATTTCATGCAAAGTAGCAACAATGAGTTTTAATATTTTACCAACACGACTGAGGTTGCGTTCCTTGATAAGAGGGTCGTAGAGTATTCATTCACAATATAATTACGCGAAATGAATGGATTTACGTCTCAGCAATACATAATATTCCAATCATTATTCTCGGAAGTGTCGAGTTCGGTATGAATAAGTGGTTTGCATGTTAAATAAACCTCAAATCTTTCAGGAAATAAACGCGGCGAACCATTTATATTTTATTTATACAGAATGTAGATAAATTATTATATATATATATATATATATATATATATATATATATATATATATATATATATATATATATATATATATATATATATAGCAGACAGAGGGAACCTAATGTTAAGACATTCCGTTCCACATAATTCGCCCAATTTTTGAGATATTTTGTATTAACGTCATCTTGAGTAGCATTCAACAAAATTTAACGCCACTCTTTGACTGCCGGGGCAAGGAAATAAAAAATAAATAAATATTAGATTCCTCCAAATGAATCGAACCCACTACCATCGTTTACAGTTGGAAGCTATCTCATTGCTTTGCAACAACCTCTATAACCTAAAATATGTTTCGACTTTACGGTAGGTACAATATTTTATAGACTGAGATTTCAAGGCCCCCAGACCTACGTCATTTTAGCAAAATTGAAATGTTGAAGATTAATAGAAGGCTATTAATAATATATAAGAATACATGATTAAAACGATATGCGTACTTACTAACTTGAAAGTGGAGCCCTTTCAGTGGTAGCGCTAACTAAAGGTACACGCTCACACACATTAACGTAGAAACACGCGTATTTTTTTAAAAAACATATTTACTATTACCAAATCCTTTACGCCTTTACTCCTGCCAGACGTTCTAAAGATTGTTCAAAATTGATATAACGTACTTACGTTATACAAGCACGCCTCAATTTTACATATTTTACTTACGGGACCATTTCAAGACACCTTATAAGCAACCAGACCAATCCGATGGCGCAATCATCTCCCTAACATATGTACCTTTAGATGGCGCTGTCTCTGAAAGGGCCCCAATTTCAAATTAGTAAGTACGCATACCATCTTAACTACATATTAGACTAATCATCATCAAAATTTCAGCTTTGCTAAAATGACGAAGGTCTGGGGGCCCTGGGATCTTAGAATATTAAGTTATTAAAAAAAACAAAATCTTTTATATAATATATATTTAGTAAAAATATAAGATTACTGTTTTGAAAAAAAGATTAAAATATGTAACTAGGTATCGACTATGCGTGTAACGCCCAGATTATTTTATTGATATCTGATGTCACATTTAACAATTCCTCCATGCCTGCTTCAATATATTTAAAATATTTATCCAAAATTTCGGAATTTGACCCAACGTATCAGATATTTAGTAATTATTATATATTTAAGTAGCAGGGCGAGTTAGCCAACAACCTTACCTTACTACTCAACGGGAAAAAATAATAATAATGTAAATAATAATTATCTTAAACAATAATTCTCATAAATATTATTATTATTAATAATATAAAAGTTATTAAAATTTTCTATAAAATTACTACCTGTCATAATTGTCGACGGAAGCCATACTGCAGTAGATTTTTAGCTCCGTAACTATAACTTTAGGTTAAAATTGTGTGCTGTTATATTTCTCAGCACTAAGGCAGCGGCAACAGATGATAACAATAAAATGATATTGAACCGTGTTTAAAATAATAACAGTACATTGTCGTACAAATATTCCACTGTGAGGGACAGAAAACGATAAATATAACTTTGATAAGACTCTACTAATTAGAATATGAGCTAATTAGATTTGTCGAAATTAGTCAAATAACACAAATCATTTGAAATTATTTTTTATGTCAGCCTCAATTGTTACTTATTTTTATGTGCAATAAAGTATATTGTATTGTAAATTCTTTTATTTAATATACTTTATATTTACTACTAGGTATTAATATTACTATATTATTAGGACTTACATTTAAAGATTCCTGTTCATGATTAAAAAAATAATCTTATAAGGCTAATATAATAAAAAAAACATTTTTTTTTAGTTTAGTTTTCACTTTATCTCATATATGTATGTATGTATAGTCGTGAAAGCAGAGAGTACGTAGCACCAAGACACTCCGTTCCCCACTAAGTGTAAAGTAATTATTAGGTAAAAATATTAAAACAAATTATTCACAAAAAATAAAACCTACTCTACAATGATCAATATGTCGTCATCTTGTTAATATAAAGCATAAAAGTAGGTCACCATCTCATATTGTCAAATACTGCTCTAATTTATAATACAGTCACTATACAATTTTTCAATTGTTCAATTTTTTTAGATGATTTATCTAAATTCCTATTACTCATTTCTTAGAAGACCATGTTTCACAAATTACATAATTATTAAGGGGTATTGATGTATTCTAGACAATAAATGCGTAATAATATTGGAATGTATAGATAATAAGGCAATCGAGATATCAGATACACTAAGAAAACAAACGTGCCCTTAAATAAGTATACAATACAATTCAAATTCTTCAAATAATTGCCATAGAGATAAGAAGATAGTCGTATGTACGTCATATATTATTCGTATATTAATGACGACTGGACGGATAAGCCATTTTAGCAATGTTCCAATTCAATTCTCTATCTATATATAATTTTATTCTATCTTTATTAATTTCTATCTATATATAATATAATTTTAGGCAACACAGTACAAGCACTGGTCGAACAGTTATAATTATTGAGGACGAGTGCCTGTTGTTGGTGGATGAGGAGCTCAATGTAACGCCTGAGTCTTGAGACCAAGTAATTAAAAGTTTCTTTTTTTTAAAATGTATTTAGGTAAATAATTTAATAAACACATTTTTATAGAATGTTCTTTTATTTAATTTATCGTTACTTAGAAATATATTATCTGTTAGATGTCAAACTTACTTAATTATTGCCCAGGCAAGATTGTTCATGTTTAAGACATTGACAAAGAAAACAAGCATTTTGCATGTATCTTGAATACCGACAGTTTGATTTTTTTTTCAGCTTCACGCTGTATCCCGTTAGTATCAGGGTGGACAGAGGGAGCCTAGTATATACTTTTTATTTTTTATACTTCGGACAAGCGCGAGTTGGACTCGCCCACCGTGGGTTCCGAACAAAAATTGGAGGTCACGAGCTTTTTCTGAAATTCAAGCTTAGCTTATCCAGAGCCCTTTCATCTGATATACCTCGATTGAACTAACAGCTTTAATACCAAATTTTATCTCCCTTTTATGGCTATTATTTTCTAGGATATAACCATATTTTTTTTAAAGTTTTCAGTTTTTTTTCCTGAACTGGGTTACAGGTGGTACATCTGAAGATGTTACCTGCCAAATTTCATAATTCTAGGTGAACTGGAAGTAATTAATTTTGATTCCCTTCGACACTATAAAGTGTTTAAATCGCGTGTTTTTGCGATATAAACCATATCTTTTTTTTAAGTAAATGTAGAAATACAATCTTTTCAGGAAATCATGAAACCGTAGATCTTAGTATATGGTTAAATTTCAACTCGATATCTCCAAGCATTCGTGAGATAATGGCTCTTGAAAGCCGGACAGACGGACATACGGACAACAAAGTGATCTTATAAGAGTTTCTTTTTTCCCTAAAAGATACGGAACTCTAAAAAAATAAAGATAAATATAATAATAAATAAAGTTAAGAATTCTATTCCCACTCAGAGGCATGACTTATTTTTATTTCCGGCAACAAAAAGCGCGTCAGTGAGTTACGCCAAAGAACACACCAAATTGGATAGTGTCTTGATTCTCTCTACCTACTATGCTATAGGAGAGTTGAGTGGGGAGTCACTGTTAATAACTTATGGTAGCCCGGCTCGGCTGTTTCACAATGCTCACACAGCTTACAACATAATAAAAGTTTCTCATGTACTAAGTTAAATTACACTTTTTAATATTTTTTCCAAAATAGATAGTTGTAAATATATATTTATGGCCCGATTTATATTTTTTAAATATAGGAGAAAGTTTACACATTGTCAGCTTCACGTTGTGTACCGCACACAGCAGAGTAGGCAGAGGAAACCTAGTCAAGACACTCCGTTCCCCACTTTCCTGTATTGAGTGGCGCAACTCAACGCCGCGCTTTACTGCAACACTAGAGCGAAGAAATGAAAATATAAATTTATATAAATATTTAATTTCCTCGAGCGGGGATCGGACCCACAACCAGGCGAATTTAAAGTCACACATAATGCGCCACGACCACCCCAGCGCTACGACCGGCCTCTAAATATGGGAGAACGTTGACACATTGTAGGAACAATATTTTTACTATACGAAATGATTCGAGATCAATATCTTTCATATTTAGAAATATATATAATATGGTTGCCTAAAAGCTTAAGTTGATACAAAATAAATAGTAAAAACTTAAAATATTTCTTATTTTATTTGTAATAGTTGAAAACAAGTTACTGATATTACTTATATTGTGATGAAATTCATACATCACAGTGAATCATTCATTATTCTTAAATCAGCTAGAGTCAAGTCCGAATTGAAATTAAAACGTTGTTTCTGCAGCTATTTTGCTGACTAAAGTGTAGGATCTTGAAATAATTCTAAATATAGTTCAGACGTAGAGATACGATAGGTGTATTACGAATATTTTATATGAGTAAGGGCTCTGTTTGGATAACTGCTCTGACTCATGATCTTTCGCTGAAAACGATGAATATTAACCATCAAAGTAGTTGCTATTTTTATTGTATAATATCCTTATTTTGTAAATATTTTCTAACATAAAACTGATGCACATGCTGATGCACTGATGATGAACAAATAAATATCTTTATAATAATATTACGAACTAATAATTAATTTTAATATTACGAACTCTACTTATAAGTAGAGTTCGTACTTTACATAATAGTTTCTTTTTCTTTCAGCTTCAAGCTTTTTTTATTCTTCATAATATGTATATATGGTATAATTTTGGAATTACTTCTGTGCTTTAACATTCACTACACTACTTGCCTGCTGAATCAAAACTCATTTTAAATGTTAACTTCTTTTAAAAAATCACCTGACAAAAGTTTGTTGTTTTGACAAATTTAAGACTATCATAATTATATTTTTATGTCCGACGTATGATGCGATCATAATTACTAATTAGTATATCTGATATATAAATATTTAAAATATTTTTTTTTCTGCTGCACGCTGTATCCCAGGGTGTGAGGCAGAGGGAGCCTAGTGTTATGACATTCCGCTCCCCACTTTCCGCCGAATTCTGGAGGCATTGTATGGTGAGTATTGGAACTCAACGCCGCGCTTTTGCCCAGACACTAGAGCGAAGATATGAAAATATAAAATATTACATTTCCTCGTGTTAAGTGCCGAAACTCAACGCCACAAGTTATCTTGTTGATTTAAAAATAATTAATTTTTCTCTATTGTTTTATTATATTTGTTTAAATATCATCAATTATTATTTTTCCTTTTATGGTTACCGAACCCTAAATACCCAAAGGGCAAAAGGGGACCCTATTACTAAGACTTAACTATCCGTTCGTCTGTCACCAGACTGTATTGCATTAACGATGACAGATAGAAAGTTGATTTTTTTACAGATCATGTATTTCTGTTACCGTTATATCAAAAAAAATAAAAAATATATATGTTTCGGGGCTCCCATAAAATTTGATTTTTGATTTGATGATTTTTTGTCCTTTTATAGATAATGGAACCTTCGTGCGCGAATCCGAATCACACTTAGCCAGTTTTGTATTTTTAAATTAGTTAAAAATATAAAAAAATGTTCTACAAAAAGCAAAAATCGGTATTTCACAATATTAGGCGAGTCAAAACACTGATAACACATTTGAGTGAGTCATGTAATATTGAGAATTATTTACGACTAAATTTAACTGTATTCTCCGTAATTATAATAATAAATAAAAATATTACATAAAATTTTGTTAATATTTTTTGTGTATTTAATATATTCTTATTAAAAAAAATATAAGCATACCTATACATAATTAGAATTTTTAATATATCAAAGAGCGATTTACCAAATATTTCGCGTATATTCTTAAGATATTCTACATGTCAGTTATAAACTTTAACGTTTAAATATATAAGGAAATTTACACAATTTAAATTTAATTAGAGAAAATACTACGTTCAATTCATGTCGTCACCAATACTTTGCACGTTAGAATTCCTTCGGACATCATATGGTGATTGTTTAGCATTAAAAATTATAAATACTTGATGAAGATTGATTGAAAAGAATATGATATCTACTTATTAAGTCACACTTATAAATATTTACTAATTTTATATGACGCAAACATTATTACTATTTCAATGAGATTGTATCAGTCCGCCTTGATAATAGATAAAATAAATATTTTCTAAGACACGACCAACACAACTTTTATTTTAATCTTCGAAATGGTTACAGATATTTCTTTTATTCCTTTATTCTTTTTACCATTTCTTTTATTCTTTTCACATTTTATTTCTGTGAATGGTTGATAAGCCCCACGTTTGTTAGGAGTGTTTACTAGGATCAGTCATGAATCATACTCAGTAATTTACTTACCTATTCAGCTTGCAATATATGTATGTATGTATGAGTTGTTAATGTTCATTGACACTCGTTGAATTTTCGTATGACACTAGGGTGTAACATTTTTATATTCTTTGTTTAAGCTAATTATAATAAACAATAACTTTATTAAGAATAATATTGTTCATATGCTACAAATATACATAAATATATATGTATATGCTAAAAACTAGAAAAAAAAATTGAAAATCTTAAATTTTATCATATTTGTTATTAAAATAATATCGAAGTTACTTAACAGCTGACATGTTTATTGGCAAATCGCGAGAACGATATTCGCACCACGGACCAAGATAATATAATTATGAATAATATAAGCACATTAGGATAAAATATGCCGAATCAATTAGTAAATATTCGGCCAACGCTTCCTCGAAGTTTTTGATAAACTGTTATGTACATAGTATGTGTGTTCGAGTGATTTTACCTTTTAAGCCAGTCAGTACGAAGTTTGTGGAATCGTACTTTATTGACTTACTTCATCGTTACGAAGTTACATCAAGTTAAATAAGTAGGTACTTACGTACTCATAAATACCGACGTGTACGAGCAGTGAGCTTGTTGGTTGCTCACTTACAACTTTCTAATAAATTTACCGACATGCTTCCATATAAAAATAAATAAATGCATAAATAAAAAAATATATATTTTGTTTATAAAATCAAATAATATATTTACCTCACAGATCACTTTGGCGTGTCACTTCAGTTATGACATTCAAATACACACTTCACTTTCAGTACACTTGGAAAAGCCCGTTAAGCTGAACAAAATTGGCCCATACGAGGATATATAAACAATATAGTTGCAACGCACGTACAATGAAAAGAGCTTTTTTTAATAATTAACCAATTTTTAATTAAACAAAATAAATTTTTGAATAAGTATCGATAGTATACAGTGTCGACGTACGTATCGTATCGTGGTGGGACCACGCAGGCTGGCGGCGGCAAGGCAGCGCGTGCACTGAGAGGTAGCCGTGGCCGATGGGTCTCCGCTGCCGGCCGCCGCGCGACTCTGCCCCGCGCGTGCGTCGGACCTGTTCCAAGCACCACTATCTCAACTCGAACCAGCCTGCACTCCGGCACCGTCACTCGCCACAGGCAGCTCGCCATCGTCACACGTTTTCCATTGCGAAGACCACACAGCTTCTCGGATATCTTTTAGGCCTCATTATCAAATACACTTTTGACACTCGTAAATAAATTCATTCGCGATAATGTTAGACTAGTTTATTAGAATTGCTCTCGAGAATGTGCATTGTGGAGGTCGTGGACTGATAAAAGCAACAGGCGTTTTACTTTAATAAAATCTAAGTTCCAATATACACACACGAGTCCAATTCTTATACTTATAGTTTTTATTTAATTATTTACTAAATTTGCTAAGTAATAATCCATTTTAAATCAATAATTTGAAATAGACCGTGGATATTCTTAAATACATCTTTTTCTTCATTTAAAGTTTATATTATTAAATAGATAATAAATATGATGAAAACAAAAAAAATAAAAAATGCATCGAAGTCTGTGTTTACTCTGCCATATTTCATTTTAATCGTTCTTTTTTTTCATTTTCAGTCCACTAATCACACTTCACTAGATACCGTACCTATTTTTTCGTAATTTCTCTAACGGCCACAGTCAATTATTTTATATATTCTTTTTCTATTAAATAATTACTATATTTATAAATATAGGCCACAGACGTATTATTATTTTTTAATAATAATTATGTATTTACTGTAAATATATAATAAATAATGGGGTAAAGTGAAATTTTCGACCGATTTCAATCAAAGAAACGACAATCGAAGAAACGAAGAAGGGCTTCTTCGTTTCTTCGATTGTGCACTCAAAAATGCTCTTACATTCCCAATCTTTACAGTGAATTTGTGCGTGTATAAGGAACGTTTTAATAAAGTATATACTTTGTTTACCTATTAATCGCGCATAGTATATGGTATCAGTACGTGGTGGTAGAATACATAAATTGTTGTCAGAAAATCATTGCTAAGAAACAGCAAAAAATTAACAGAAATGAAATACACCATAGACAGCTAAGATATCCGAGCAAGCCAAGAATAAAACAAAATATGAATAGTTGACTGCCAATCTTTACTTGGACACTGCAGAAAGTATAAAAGAACATACGAGATAACTATGAAATATTTACATATTTGGCAAAAAATCATGTTCATAAATAATATTTTTAAATTTTCCTAGTTATTCCAATAAAATTAGCGATAGATATTTATTCGCCTTTAATTTGCCATCATATGTCATTAAATTTAATTGATGATGAAATGGTTTCCTATTTGTATTATATAATTAATATTTCTTATCTACTATTTTTACAATATACCTATATTAGTACATAAAGACAACTCTCTATTAGATACTACAATAAAATATACTTAAAATTGAACTTTTGCCAACTAGGACAATATGTATTTGGTATGCTTCTTAGGTTATTCATTTTGCTACGATTTATTATAACTTGAAACCATTTCTATGAGACGGAGCACGGAATGAGGCAATCATTGCATTGCAATATGGAATAGAGCAACCAACATTTGTGAAGATATTTATATTATTTTATATATTGTTAATAATAATATAATAATAGCTACTCGTTCGCTTTAGTTAAGTACGTTATACACGGTCAAGCACAATGGATAAATTGACAGCCATAATTTCTTAGTATATCTTTAGTTTTTATACAGGGTGAACTGAACTGAACAGGGTGTCTTAACAATCTATTTAATGTCATCTAAAAAAGATAAAAAGTTACTTATATTTTACCTCATTTAATATAATATCAATAATATGAGTTTGTAAGAACATATATCTACAATACAGACGGCCATGATCGTAATTAAGAACTAACAATGCCAACTTCGTTAAAAGTCGTCTAATTTTTTTGACATCGTACGATATTCAAATAGCTAGATCAAAATGGATAATATAAGAAATTATAGTAGAGTACAAATTCAATAATACCTGTTTTAAATTAAGATTTTTAACAAAAAGTTGTACCTACATCAACGAATAAAATCTTGATTTGTTTTGATATTTCATATTTTGCATTACGTGAAGTATTATTTATTTAACAGAACACTCTACTACAGAAGATTATCTAGAATACGGAGATCTTAAATTATTATTAAATATCATGAGCTCTTCCTACTAACAAAACTAAGAAATACGTAAAAGCATAAAGTCGTAAGTACAATCAACTAATAAAATATTCTATTATTCTTAATTTTATTACGATATACGAGGTAAAGCGCGGCGTTGAGTTCTGCCTCTCAACACGCAATGCCTCCAATTCGGCAGAAAGAGGGGAACGGAGTGTCTTAACACTAGGTTCCCTCTGCCTACCCTGCTGTGCGCGGGATACAGCGTGAAGCTGATTATTACAACTTACATACATAATATAATATAAAAAAATAGCAATGTACAATTCACCTATCTCGAACACAAACAATTATGAAGTAAATACTTATTTATTCGCAAGTATCTAGTCGAAGTATGTAATTTCCCGTGTTCAATCTAATGTGACCGGCGCGACACGGCGCCAGGCCCGTCGGCATCTCATAAAGGCCGTTTATGCTAATACATCACCAGATCACAGAACAAGAGATTTCTCGATCGAACGACATAAAATTGATTAAGTGTATAAATGGCTACCTGTAATTTAACATGAATGCTTTTAATTATTGGTGTAGTATGTTAATCTGTAACAGTCACAATATAAATACATTACTGATACTTAACTAAGGCTGTGACATTTTAAAATCATGTTATTTAAAACGTGTTTAAGTTAAGAAAGTCGAAAAGGAACGGTTGTTGCTTTAACAATAAGTGAATTTTACGTGATGATGTGGTTAGAGAGGTTATATAAAATATCTGTATTTTTAAATAAAATTTATCTACATGTGACAAATTTTGACACAGATAAATTAGTCTATTCGGTAATTATTTAATATTGTTAGATTAAATTTACTATGAACATATTAATATCTTATATTACAATAAAAGCAAGAAGAGTAATTTTATGGAATAAGAGAACGCGGTCACCTCAACATGTATTTTTGTATATTTTACCTAAGGATTATCAATAATAAACGCAATATACAACGTTGACATAAAGTTAAATAAATAAATGAACAATTTAAAAAATGGTTGGTATCAGTTACAAGCAAACGACGTCCATATTGTCTGGTCGCGATATAGGTAGCATTCATAAACGCCTTCGTTATAGTGGGTATAACAATTTAGCGTGTGTTTCACATACAAAATGCCTAATAATGGTGAGTAATCGTGAGCCGCCGCTGCTATATTAGCCAGAGACTTGCAGGCGCGATGACAGGAGTTAGAATAAACAGAACCAGCGCAGGTACGTCTTGGCAACGCAAACTTCAACATATTTGCGTGCGTTATTACGCAAAATTTATCAATTTTCGCAAGAATAACATGAAAGTAAACGAATAGTGATGTATGAGCAACAAATAGTTGGGAATCGATTACGAATAATCGATTTTTTTCATGTTTTGTATGTATTAAAATAACATTGTAGTAATTATCTTTGTAATAAAAAATATACATGTGCTGAATACAACTAACTATACGTACCATATACGTACATAGAATAAAAAAAAATCTTCATGGAAATTGAACATTTTAACGCGGCGCTAAGTAATTTCTGATGTACTATAGACACTTAATACACGATGTCAAGGCTCTCGCTATTCATCCTAGACATGCAATTAGGATCTCACCGACTCGTTTACCGAAGTATCAATGATCACTGGCAAAATTATACCTAATATTGAGCGTAAAATGGAAAATTCCAGCCAGATTAAGTATCTAAATATCGAGGTTATCATAACGTATTGCAATATATAGACTAGTATGTGTTCTGTCTGTAGACCTGACCTAAATTATAAATTACAAGTTAAAATAAACCGCAATTACATTCTAACATTACCACTGCTTTCGTCAATTGGTTTCTACATTTTAAATTATTATTTTGTATCTGTATTAGGCAGAAAAAAATAAAAGAAAATAATATATTATGTACAGCAACATTAATTACCATGGAACACTAAACATTTAAATTTGTTCTAAATTCACATTTAGAACATACGTTAATTTCGGTATTTTTATTTGGATTCTAAATAAAACTTTTTGTATTCTTAAATATTTTGATCATTACCCATCATATATTGTCTAGGGGCTACTTTGGAATGCGGACGCGAATTCACATGTACACACTACACACCGCAAAGGAAATAGCATTGAGATATGCAGACTTTATTAAAATCAAGAGCAGCCAGAAATTACACATATTTTTTGGTAATGTTTAAAATTACGCAGAGCGTCGCGTTTTAATCTATTAATGAATTATTATTTATTAATATGTTTATTTCTTCGCTCTGCTGGTAACAAGTAATGCTTCAAAAATTCGGCGGAAAGTGGGGAACGGAGTGTCTTAACAGTAGATTCCCTCTGCCTGCCCTACTTTTTGCGGAATACAGCTGGCATAGCATAGCATAAAGCTGGAAAAAAAACGATGAAAAACGTCAGGCACTCTAATAGTCCGAACGTGTGCGTTCGCGCGACCCACAAACAATCCTATAAGTACCCTAATTAACTTCCACGTAATTTAAACTAAATACTGAGCAATTAATGACAATATAACGGATTTTATAAACTGTATTTATTGATCGTACAACATCCAGAGGCTAACATTTTTTCTTTTTTTAACATCAAAATTTCACGTTTGTTCATATTATTTTTTGCATACATATATGAAAGCATGTAAAATCTTTCGAGATAGTCTTGGAGTTCGTGACGATGCGGAGAAGCTCCAAAAGCATCGCCTGAGATGGTATAGCCACGTTGCGCGCCAACTTAGGTACTATGTCGGACGGACGGATAGACGTAAATGACTTGTTATGTCTTTTCTTGGACTAGGGAGGTATAACTAACTCCAAGGAGATGGCTGAGGTTGTACGCGAAAAGAAAGCGATGTCTGGATGTCGTGGTGCAGGACATGAGAGCCAATATACTAACCACTAAACATGCTGAAGGTTGTGCAAAGTGGAATAGATTGAGTCGGAAGGCAGACCCTGGCAATTAAAGCAGGGACTAATGCCATGTAGAATAATAGTATATGTCCATGTAAAATATTTAAAGAAAAATGATTCAAGATTAATAGGAAAGTTATGCTCAACAACGCGGCGTTGAGTTCTGCCACTCAACAAGCAATGCCTCCAGAATTCGGCAGAAAGTGGGGAACGGAGTGTCTTAACACTAGGGTCACTCTGCCTACCCTGCTGTGTGCGGGATACAGCATAAGCTAATTAATTATTTTTTTTTATTATGCTCAACAATTTAACAACTACAATTGTTAACTTTTCTATTTTAATCTTTACCAACATAAAACATGTCTTGTTTGCTTCTATTATAAAGATTTTATTTCTTTTTGTGCAAATATTTTTTATTTGTTATTTTTTGTATATTTGCATAGCTATAATTATTATTATTAAGCTTAAAGTATACGTTGAGTGAGTTAGATGAGCATTAAAAAAATGATGAGTAATGAGGCACCTCATAATGTTATAGTATTTTTTTTGTATAAATTTAGTACATTAATAAATGTATTGTGTTGTTTTCAGCTTCACGCTGTATCACTCCATTCCCTACTTTTCACCGAATTTTCGCGGCATTACGTTCGAGTTGAGTGGCGGAGATCAACGTCGCACTTTTATGTGTAAAAAAATAAATAAAGAAAAGGTCATGGTACGACATATATAATATATGTGAAATATTACACTAAGCATACTTTTTATAGAAAATCTTTAAAACTGAATAAAGGGATACATAAATCAATCTGGATAAGTTTTAAATGGAAATAGGCATCATTATAGATATAAACAATGCAGAATGTTTATCAAATTCACAGTAAATCACTTTGGTGGATCATTATCTCTTTGTCCATAAACATTGGCGTTTTATTATGTGTTTACTTAATTTCCGGATATAAATGCACAGTTTATTATCTCTCGAGGCCAGTCGCGGCGCAGGGGCACAGGCAGGGGGGTTGTGGGTTCGATTCCCACTCGAGAATATGAAATATTCAATATTTTCATTTGCTCGTTTTGGTGTCGAGATTAAGCGCGGCGTTGAGTTCCGCCACTCAACACATCATTCGGCGGAAAGTGAGGAGCGGAGTATCTTAACACTAGGCTCCCTCTGCCTGCCCTGATACACGCGGGATACAGGCTCAAGCTGAAAAAATAAATATCTCTTGAAGTGACGTTTCTCTTTACAGCGATTATACCATAATGGTCCTGAAGGGTATACCGCTTTTTTAAGCTTTTTTTTCATTGTGTGCGAAACGCGTGGGCGTCCCTCTGTTTTATTCATTCATTTGTTTTATATATACTTATTTCTGATGTAATGACGAAGGCTTCGCGACAAATTGGCGCCAGCTATGAGGAGTCGTTAATCCCTTAATATGTCCGACCTCATTTTAGCTTGGCCTTGATTGATAATCCATTGGAGAATATTATTTATTGTTTATAATTGATGTGTTTTATTAATTTTATATATTTTATTCATAACAAGTCATTTACATCTGTTGAATTGTATTTTTCTTCAATTACAATAGAGAAATCTAAATCGGCAATTTTTCAGCAGATTGTGAATTAGCAAATCATGTTGCACTCTGTATCCTGCACATAGCAGGTTATACAGAGAGAACGTAGTGTTAGGATACTCCGTGCTCCACTTGTGACCGAATAAATAACAATAATATTAATATTATATTGTGTTGATCTTATTCAAAAAATATTATTGACTTTTGTACTTTATCAAATAAAACCATAATTATATTTGCAGCATTTGAGTTTTTTAAAAAATATATTCTGTAATTTACATTTCGGTAACTATTTTACAAAATGATAAATATTAAAAAAAAATTTTTTCGTTAGAAAAAAGGTTGTGCGGACCTTTTAAGATAAATAGGTAAAGTAAATCTACACCAGGCACCAAGAATTACGGCTATGCCATAATGCCAACGGAAATGCCGATATATCTGTAATTATAGTGTCATAGTTATATAAGATTTTTTATTAAAAACGTAATAAGGCTTTCAGACTGATAAAAAATATAATTAACAATCTAATCGCTCAATAATATATACCTTTACCACATCCACACGAGCACACATTCATATTCTCGTATACTTGTCGATCGTGTTTTTCAGTCAATTCGGAAAAAGGTTGTATCTCTAACAGTAACATTGTACCAGGAAAAATAGCAAAGATAAATATGTTTGAAAAAAGTGGTAAACACAGGACAACTAAGGCATACTTATTTTAGAAAACGTATAAAAATTTGAACGTAGCGGGACTATTTTTCTTTCCTAAGTGTGGATTAACACTTTAAAAATGTTTTAAACTAAGGCATAGTTGCCCTGTTGCCCCATAGCGATTGAATTTATTTATTAAATATTAATAAATGAGTTTAACGAGTGCTTATATATACAGGCGTGTAGGTAGGCGGTAGGTCTACCTATAAATAAAACTCAATCTAAATTATTCTCTTGTACGTATTATATAGATGTCTTCTTTTTTTGAGCTAGTCGGAATGTTTTTTTTTTCTTTTTATAGCCAGTGCCATGAAATGAAAATATTGCCCTGGGTGTAAAAAGGACTCACAACCGTCGCGTGTATAGTCACGCGCTTGTGTCACAACGGCTTCTAATATTATATAGTGTTCTAAAATTATAAACTTTGTAAGCACTATGTTTTATATCACCTTCACGCTGTATCCCGTTCACAGCAAAGTAGGCAGAGGGAACCTAGTGTTAAGATACAGCGTTTCCCACTTTCTGCCGAGTTCTGGCGTTGCGTGCTGAATGGCGGAACTCAACGCCGCACTTTGCCTCGACACCAGAGACATTTCCTCGAGTGGGGATCGAATCAAAAACCAGTCAATTACACACTTTGTGCCCCTGCGCCAATGGCCTCAAATTGATATCAACATTATAAATGAGAAAGAACTATCAAAAGCGAACATTTTTATATTTGCTGCATTATTGCACATAAGAAAATTATCAAAATAAATGAAAAGGTCAAAACTTTTGCAATTTACCTAGCATAGGCACTTACTTTTCAATTAAGATCTAAACAGCGTAAAATAATATGAAATATCACTGCACAAATTAAATCGTGTCACGGAGTCACTTCTGCCTTGTTGCACTTGCAGACAATAAACAGTGACCTGTAAAATATCCTGATTTCTGCATGCCTCTATGCCACACGAGTGTGAACATTATATTTGAAGTTTTTTTTATTTCAAATTCAAAATTCAAATCATCATCATCATCTCATCATCATCAGAATCATCTCATCTAACAGGATATTTATGACATTCCACTCCCCACTTTCCACTGAATTCTGAAGGCATTGCGTGTTGCGTAAAAATACATACCGAAAAAATGAAAATATTACATTTCATTTCCTCGAGTGAGAATCGAACCCGCAACCTGTCGCATTTACCGACACACGCTTGTACCCCTGCGGTACTGGCCTCTATTAGAAGATTTCCTGGCGTACATTAATATTATAATTATATATTTTTTCGTTCAAACATTTAAACATATTTATACTCTAACTGAATGTCAAAAATGTAATCAACGCTCTAAACTGAAGGGCTGATTGGTCTTATTAACCCCGCGATCTTGTCAGTCTGCCTGTAATTGAAACGAAGCCTTGATATGTTTCAATTGTTTGATATCATGTTTTCTCTTTGTAAAATGTAATTAAAATGTTTTTTGTAAATGTTGAATAGGTAGAAATATAAATATTTTGAATATAATACATATCAATGTATCAAAAACGCGGCGTTGGATTCCACCAATCAACCTTCAGTACCTCAAGAATTCGGCGGAAAGTGGGGAAGCGGAAGTCTCCTAATGGGAACGAAGTCTCTTTACACTTATGTCCCAGATTCTGTCCAGGTCTGCCTACACTGCTATGTGCGTGATACACAGAGTGGAGCTAAAAAAATGTCAATGTCAATGTTCCATTGAATATTAAATAATTCGTTAAATAATAAGTCTTTTATTTTTTTTTTATTGTGTCAGATTTTTTGGAAACCTCCTTTAAATGAGTTCTTGCCTTGGATTGGCCACATTTAAGATGCTGCCTAAGAAATCGCCCGTAATTGTAGAGCTGTCTTATGAGGTTTGGATTTTGTTCGTACTAGAGTTTTGATATTTGCTATAAGTACCTACAGACGATCCACAACTATTCGAGATGATAATTGTTTTTTTCGAAATTTAAGGTTATATTAATTATGAATTAAACAAGTTTGAAAAGCCTAAAATATCCACCCCACAAAGGTACGTGTGGCTTAAATTATTTTATAAAATTGGATTTATTTCGTCCTATTGAATAAATTAAATGACTTTATACAGTTTATATTAAACTAGATTTTATCTATGGCCGGCCCGGTGGTCAAATAAATGTGAGTTGTGTAAGACACATCTTATGTTTAGAGGTTTCCATCGAAAAGACAGACATATAACCTATAACTACCTCGTAATGTAGGTAATACATAGTAGTTTAATAGTGTAAACTATACTATTAATCTCATATAAAAAATAAATTAGTTATATTTCTCATTGATAAAATTATTTTCTACAAGAAAATGAAATCGATATATCTGTTCTACATATTCTTTCCCATTACATACTATATAGGCATTTTTATATGAGCAATGACGACAATTCCCAAAGTAAATTGACGCACGTTCGAGCCCACGCATATTCATTATACACTTCAGAAATATTATCCTTATCTGGTAATCCACACAAACCATTATAGAAAACATTTAATATGTTCATAAAATTATGATTAATTTTTTCTTAGTTATTTTTACAAAAAAATATTTAATACCAATCAAAATATCGAGTGAACTTTTAATAATACAACACATTTTAGATATTTTAGATATCTTATTATTCGAATTTGTATTTGTGGATGAGTTTTAAAAGATTTTTAAAACTATATATATTAATTTGCCTTGAGATTGAATATGCATGGGATTAGTTAGTTTGGAATGATAAAATAGAAATAATATTGCCGAAATTACTCGCGCTACTAATACTAATATACGCATCAATACCTAGTCCTAGTAAAATAAAATATTTAAAATATTAAAAACAGCCCTTCTATTTAGCTATAATGATAGTATTGAATGAAATGAGTCGATAGTACTATTAACAAATATGCTTATGCGTATTGGCACGTCGGGACCCGATGCTTACACCTGATAAACCTGATATGTTTTGGGTTCCGTATCTCAAAAAAAAACGGAATCTTTATAGGATCACTTTGTTGTCCATCTCTAAATTCAATTGTTTATGCCGATTATTTATCTCAAGATTGCGTGGAGGTAAAATTTATGTAAATATCCAGGTCTACGATCTCTTGAAACAGAGAAAAAATTAAGCTTTTAGGTCAACGCCATCAAAAGATAAGAGCTTTTATATAACGTTTTTACTCCATTTTCTTTCAAATTCTCCGTTTAACCACAAAAATACCCTATAGGATACTTTCTGTAGATTAATAATTATGAAATTTGGCGCAAGTGAAAACTTGCACTAAAAGTAACATTTAATAAGTATTTCATATTAAATTATTTGAATACTTGAGTAATGTCTTCAATCCGAATAAACCCGAACCCTCGGTGTGCAGGTCCGACTCGCATTTGACCCATTTCCTTTTTTTCATTCACTCAGTTATTTTCGCGCCAATCACAACAGTGGAATAGAGTAACATGTGACGTCAGAGAATGCTCAATAATGGCCGCTTGCTTTGTGGTTTCTTGCAATCGACAGATGAAAAGCACCAACTTACTTGACATAAAAAAAATGTAATCATTTTTTATGCCATTATGTGATAATAATTCTAATTATTAATAATTAATGATTCTAATTATTGTTTATCTATACATAATATATAATTCATATTTTATTGTTACGGCTGTTAAGTAGCCAATTGAAGTATATACTTAGACATATTTAATATTTTTAATACTATTAACTATCGATTCACATAACCAAATTAGGCACGGTACAAATTTAAAAGTAGTCATTTTGTTTAATCATTATTAATTGAATGAACAAATGATACAGAGGGCAAATGTTAGTAGATATGTCACGTTGTTTTCTGTCAGTGCTTGGTGACTCGATAAGAAGTCAGTGGAATATCAGCTACTTCCTGTAGATCCGTTTTTACAGTCTTATAAACATACGAAACAAATTAAAAATTTCAAATTATTCAGTCGACATTAAATTGAAATGTGATTATTGAAAAAAAATATATATTATGAAATTTAACTCACTTGTCGTACCTATTATTATTATATTTAATTTTACCAGATACTATTTATATAAAAGTTGCTTATCATCTTTCTTATCATTCACAGTATTAATTCACAATAATTATTGTAGTATATATAAACGTTACAATGAACTAATTCTTACAATATTTAGCGCAAAATGTACTATTATCTCGCCACATCCGGTGAATTACACAAAAGCTATCAGAAGATGCTGTAGCTTATCGGGACCTTTGCCATTGTTAAGGTTTATTTTTAAAACAACATAATATAATCTAGCATTCGTTAGTACTTAGATTATTAGGTATAAAAATAAATATAAAATTCTTTGCAAAATAGTCAACGAAAAGCTAAAGACAATAATTAGATACAATAGTACAATTGAAGTGAAATTAAAAATTATTACAGTGACAGTGATCGGGAATGGTTGTGAGTACGATCCCCAGTCGAGGAAATGAAATATTTATTTAAATTCATATTTTCAATTCTCCGCATTGTTGCCGAAGCAATGGGGAACGGAGAGTCTTGACACTAGGTTCCTTGTGACCACCCAGCTATGTGCGAGATACAGCGTGGAGCTGATTTTTTATTACATTAACGCTTAATCATCAAAATATTGACACCATCTTGGCACACAGCCTACGACAACAACTACATCCCTAGTTGTATATTCAATCTGAACTCCTAAAAATCATAATATTTGAATTTTTTATCCCTTTGTTATAAATATAAAAGCGCAGCAATCGCTGTCAACGCGGAAATTAGAAGAGCGGAGTGTCTTAACATCACTTCCTTTTACCTAGTGCGTAAAAATATATGCGAAAGTACTTAAGTATTATAAAAATAATAAATATTAAATGGAGAGTCTCACAGCTATTAATCAATATTACTTTTATATTATTATATCTAAAACACAACATAACTCTGCTCAAGCGTACTGTAATTTTCTCGTATCAAGGATAATGGAGGATTCCCTTTATTTATCGACCTCTGATCTTTAGTTTCACAGTACGTCGATTACCAATGAGGCTGTTAGAACTCATCTGCCAGTGGCGCCAGTTGACGCAATCTTCACTAACCACTTACTGATTTGTCTCATACAATTTGCGCTCGTATGCGTCGTATATTAGTTTATTATCAAAAGTATTTATTATAAATTATTACAAAATATATATTATTAAAACTTTAAATTTAATTATTTTCTATTGTTATATTGTTAAAATATTTTTTTTAGCATCACGCTGTATTTTGCACACTGCGGGGTAGGTAGAGGAATCCTAGTCTTAACATTCCGTTCCCAATTTTCCTCCGAATTCTGGAGGCATTGCGAGTTGAGTGAAGGAACTCAACGCCGCGCTTTGCGTCTACACCAGAGCGAAGAAAATGGAAATATTAAATATTTCACCTCCTCGAGTGGGGATCGAACCCAAAACATAACTAGTCTGAGTCACATATAGGTAAAGAGGGCTTCCGCTGGATTTGAAAATAATATAAAGACAGAGAGTAACTTAGTCATTTCAGAAAATATTTTTTGGTGCTCTGTGTTATTTATATCAACATAGATTGTATTTTTACATTTCCAAAACAATTAAAATCCTTATGGAAATTAAAATAATGTCACCTAAAGCTTTAAATGTTATATTAAAATTCAATGAAGTAGCTTTAATTTATATAAAACCAACCGACCAAGAGACAGGCGAAGATAATAAAATCATAGACTTATTTACGCAAATATATTCAATTATTCATTGTATAGGACACACTCTTATTACTGTTTTTTTTTTTTTATTGTAGGTACTCATTTCTATATTTGGATGTTAAGTAAGCTTAAACGAAAATATTGTAGTCAAAAAATGACTCAACACGCAATGCCAACAATTTTGGGGAACGGAAATATCCTCCTTAAGACGGAGTATCTTAATACTAGCTTCCCAGGTTCCCTCTGCCTACCCTGATATGTGCCGGAAACAGCGTGACGCCAAAAGCAACGTAAACAAAGAACACTGATGAAACGATACCGATGTTCTTACGCTTACCGTTATACGATGACAACGATTAACATTTTGCGAAATAAAAACATTTCTTAAAATAATACAATTAATGACTTCACATTCTCTTTGACGTAGCCGTAACCGTTAAACACACAAAGCGAGTGAGATAAGTTGTATTGATTTTGAGTAACAACATTTATTTTTCTTCGTTTTGTAGTGTCATTCTAAGTGGCAACCTGTAGAGTTCTACGAGGGATGGCACATTCCCCAGATAAGATAAGCACATTGCAATACACTCACTCACCTACATCGAAGCTCCTTTTATGTTTTACTTCGTCCTGAAATATATAGGTTTAGTTTAGTTCTTAGTTTTCATAATATAAAAATATATATTGGGGAATGTCACTATTGTGACATTTATGCGACAAACTAAATTAGCTAGGAATGATCGGTGTTAAATAATCAAAGCTCAAATATTTCTTTATTTATTTTTTAATAACTATAATGAAATCTTTTTAAATAATTAAAAGTTCTAGTTTTTCTAGCAAGAATATCATATTTGTGCTATGTAAATATTAGATAAGTAGTAATATTGTCATGGGATTCGAACACGTGTGAAAATTTTTAAGCAAATCAGTTGCAAATGTAAAAGAACTTTGCAGAAAAGATATTAATAATGTGAAAGTGGCGGAATTTGAACCCGCACCTCATAGAAACCATCCAAGCGCTCTGACCAAATAAGCCATACGTTCTCATCGAGTTACGTCGAAATTCTTATATGCTTGCTTGCTTGCTAAGTAGAATACATTCTTAGGTAATAAAAGTGTATCAAAAATGATACACTAGTTATGTATTTTTTGCGTATTATTTTACTTTATCTGTTTATACAAGGGTGTTTGAACTTGTGACTTTAATTAATTTAAATCGTAGTTATTAATTTAAAAATATAATAATATGATAGAGTTTTAGTGACATTCTTTGACCGGACATTTCTCCCCTATGACTTTACCCGGGTCAATGAGTACTTTTATCTTCCATCTGTGGTCATTGCAACTAATAAAGATAGCAGTAATGCAGCTGGCCGAACTCGTAAAACGACACAATCGAACCGTTTGTGTATTCAGTTTTATTATATACTTTAATAATGAATGACTTTATTCAATTATC
>JAATLQ010022288.1:59787-71061 GCA_013421005.1 Heliconius erato x Heliconius himera
CTTAATACATGTGCTCCTATAGTAGGATCTCAAGTAATGAGTTTTCAAACAGAACAAGAAATGTTAAGTAAATGGTCTGACTTTTTTCGTGAGGTTGACCCAGATATCATAACAGGCTATAATATAAATAATTTTGACTGGCCTTATCTCATAAATAGAGCAAAACATTTAAAAGTTGAAAATTTTGATTTTTTGGGTAGAATCAGAAATATTCGTTCTGTTATCAAAGATACAGTTTTGCAATCAAAGCAAATGGGAAGGAGAGAAAATAAGAGTATTAATTTTGAAGGCAGAGTGCCCTTTGATTTGTTACTTGTACTTGTTAGAGATTATAAATTAAGATCCTATACTTTGAATGCTGTTTGTTATCATTTTCTTCAAGAGCAAAAAGAAGATGTTCATCACAGCATTATTACTGATTTACAAAATGAAAATGAGCAGACTAGGAGAAGATTAGCCATGTATTGTTTAAAAGATGCATATTTACCATTAAAACTTTTAAATAAATTGATGTGTATTATAAATTACATGGAAATGGCTAGAGTGACAGGTGTTCCATTACTCAGTTTACTGACTAGAGGTCAACAAATAAAAGTAGTTAGTCAATTATTACGCAAGGCCAAAGAATCAGGATACCTGATGCCTGTTCATCATGGACAAGGCTCAGATGATCAATTTGAAGGAGCCACTGTTATTGAACCAAAAAAGGGGTATTATGCTGATCCCATATCAACTTTAGATTTTGCATCTCTATATCCAAGTATCATGATGGCTCATAATTTATGTTATACAACATTAGTACCTCCTAACTTGCAAAAAGAGCTTAACTTAAATTCTGCAAATGTAACAATGACACCTTCTAATAATATGTTTGTTAAATCAAATGTTAGAAAAGGGTTATTACCTGAAATTTTAGAATCACTATTGTCAGCTAGGAAAAAAGCAAAAGCAGATTTAAAAGAAGAGAAAGATCCCTTAAAACGATCTGTTTTAGACGGTAGACAATTAGCTTTAAAAATGAGTGCTAATTCAGTTTATGGTTTTACTGGAGCCCAAGTAGGTAAACTTCCATGTTTAGAAATTTCTGGCAGTGTCACAGCTTATGGAAGAACTATGATAGAATTTACTAAAGCAGAAGTTGAAAAAAAGTACACTAAAGCAAATGGCTATAAAGAAGATGCCATTGTTATTTATGGTGATACTGATTCTGTGATGGTTAAATTTGGTGTTAAAACTTTGGAAGAAAGTATGGAACTAGGCAGGGAGGCAGCTGAGTTTGTTACATCTAAATTTGTAAAACCCATTAAACTTGAATTTGAAAAGGTCTACTATCCTTATTTGCTTATTAATAAAAAGAGATATGCGGGTCTTTACTTTACAAGGCCAGAAAAATATGATAAAATGGATTGTAAAGGCATAGAAACTGTGAGAAGGGATAACTGTCCTCTTGTATCTAACATGATGAGCACATGTTTGCAGAAACTGCTTATAGACAGAGATCCTGATGGGGCAGTGAATTATGCTAAGCAAATAATAGCTGATCTACTTTGTAACCGCATTGATATATCTCAACTTGTTGTTACTAAAGAGCTAACTAAAAATGACTATGCAGCCAAACAAGCTCATGTTGAGTTAGCTAATAAAATGAAGAAACGCGATGCAGGTACAGCTCCAAAACTTGGTGACAGAGTCCCTTATGTGCTATGCTGCGCTGCTAAAAATACACCTGCTTATATGAAAGCAGAAGATCCAATTTATGTGTTAGAAAATAGTGTACCAATTGATTTCAATTATTACCTTGAGAATCAATTATCAAAACCTCTTTTAAGAATATTTGAACCAATACTTGGAGAAAAAGCAGAATCTCTACTCCTCAAAGGAGAACATACAAGGACTAAATCCATGGTAACATCAAAAGTTGGTGCCTTAGCTGCTTTTACTAAGAAAAAGGAAAAATGTATAGGATGTAAAACAGTTATGCCTAATGATACTAAAAAAGCCTTGTGTAATCATTGCCTAGAAAAGGAAGGTCAACTATACATTACAGAGATATTTAAAGTAAGACAACTCCAAGAAAAATTCTCAAGACTTTGGACTGAATGTCAAAGATGTCAGGGTAGTCTACATGAAGAAGTACTCTGTACAAATAGAGATTGCACTATTTTCTATATGAGGAAAAAAGTTGGAATGGAGCTGGATGCACAAGAAAAAACAGTTAAAAGATTTGGTGAACCGTTATGGTGACACTGTGAGGTTATGTGGCTAATTAATAATAAAATATTTCATTTATATAAATTACTTTTATTTTTCACAAAAGTAAAAATACTGCAATTGGAATGACTATAATAAAACTAGGAATGTAGTCAACAATGTACTAGTTACATTTTTTTATATACAATTAAGTACAAATCAAACCTAAATTACTTAAATAACAGATCAAGTACTTCAGAAAAAATAATGATGACTAATTAAAATAAATATTGCTATTTTAGCATATAAACTTCAGATGTATCACAGAAAATAAAAATATATTAAGTAGTAAAATTAAACAAAAATAATAGATTATGACTCAATTACAAATATGTCAACCTAATCACATATATTTCATTAATACATTTCTTTCAATCACTATTTACAAGCCATATGTTACTCTACAAAATACAATAAAAAAAAAATAAGATTACATTTGCTGCTCATCTGTTTTCCTGAGACAAAGATCTGGTGACATTAATTTTAAAAGTTTTATTAGAGCTAGCATTATTTTTAGTAACAGCTAAGTTAGGAACTGGCATTTCATAGATGGTTGGGTTGGCTCCAGGATTATTGGCAAGTTTCATAATATCTTCCAAAGTTCTTATAAATGTGTCACATGTTGCAGTTAAAAGACTTGAAGCATCTTCAATTTTCTAAAAATAATAATTATTTTAAAAAAATCCATAAACAATAATAACTATATTAATTATGCCAATATTAATAATTTTATCTTTCCATTTACACTGATCTTGTTTTACTTTCTTTCTGCACCTCTTTCCAATACTAGCACCTTAGTTTTACTATCACATAGTCTTAGGTATTTGTTTTTTAACAATATTATGTAACGTAGAGTATTAAGATAAATATCACATTGTTGAAAATAACTAAAATTTTTTACATTTTTAAAGTGTTATTCCACACTTAGGTAAGAATGGCCTGGTTGGTTTCCTGGAGGTGCAGGTTCGAGTCCCGCTATGTTTAAATTATTATGTTTTCTAAATAAGTATTTTAAATTAAATTTATTGAAATTTCTAGTAGGCATTTTAAATTAACATTATATTTTCACCTGTATCTCAGGACCACCTTCGGCTGTGGCTGCACTTTTCACAGCATGAACTTGTTGCATCAATAAATCACAGTATAAGTGTAATTCAGATTTTTTATGACTTATGGAATCTTCATTACCAAGAGCTGAAAATTTAATCAAATACTTCAGCAAATATCATAATGTATATTTAAGAGGCCACTATGGAATTATTTAGCATCTGACTATAAATATATTATTTGTGGATTTTATTCCCATTCAGAGATATAATTATGTTCAATTTATTTTTATTTTCCTACTCTAGTAGATAACACCTGACCTTGATTTCTGACACTTAGCATGATATTCTGGAAAGATTCCTTTGCCTATTCTGTGAAAAACATAAAACTGCTTTTTTATTTATATACATTTGATATATATACGTGGTGCAGGGGCACAAAGTATGACTATAAAATCAAATGGTTGTGGGTTCGATCCCCACTCAAGATAATTAAATATTTATTTACATTTATATTTTCATTTCTTCCCTCTGGTGTCGAGGTCTAAGTGTGGCGTTGAGTTTCGCCACTCAACACACAATACCTCCAGAACTCGTGGAAAGTGGGGCACAGAGTGTCATAACACTAGATTGCCTCTGCCTATGATGCGGTGTGCAGGATACAGCGTGAAGCTGTGGAATGTAATGACCTGATTTTATATATACATATTGAAGCCTGTTGTTATGCAGGGGCACAGGCATGTACCTGTTAACTGGACAGGTTATGGGTTCGTACCCCACTCAAGGATATTAAATATTTTCATTTGAAATTAAGTTAATTGTGATATTGAGCTCTGCTATTCAACACATTATGCCTCCAGAATTCGGTGGAAAGTGGATATCAGAGTATCTTAACACTAGGCTCCATCCACCTACCCTGCTATATATGGGGCTACTAAATGAAGCTGAAAAAAATATGCATATTGAAAATTCAAAGATTTAATATAACAAACCTTTTAAGTCAACATTCCCATCAACACAAGCTTTAGCACTTCCTAAAGCTACGAGCCATTTTTGTCTATCTTGAGGAGATGGAGCTCTAAGATACATATGTTGTTGTCCAGGTATAACTAAATCTAGTCGAGTATTGTCAATGTTATTGACTGTAAATAATTATAATTACACATTTACTGAAATTGTTAAAAATAAATAGTAGAGAAAATAAACAAGTATATCATACCATTTATTTGGCAAACAGATACTTTTACAGATCCTTTGCATCCCTGATTTGCTTCTTCTTGCGATTTATAGTACGATAATATGCCATTGTCTAAAACGAACCATCTGGTTTGCCAACCTGGAAAGTACATTACCTATAAATAAATTAAAATCCCTTATTTATTATAATACTTTCACTTTTACTAACCATTCCAGTAATTTGTCCATTTCCACAAAATCCCTTCCATGTTTATAAATTTCAAATGTACTTCGAGATTTTCAGTTGAATTGACACTTTTATTTATTAAATATGATTTTTTGAGATAATGAAAATTGTCATATCACATGTAACTTAAAATTTAATTTAAAAAACAAAATCAATTACATTCTTGACATATGTTTTTGACAGTACAAATGTGTCTTGGAGAACAGATATAAAATGCGCTGTACTCACTACGTGGACAGTGGACTGTTATACAGATAATAGTAAAAAACATAGTAGTAGTAAAAAACGATGTAGATGTAGTACGATGTCGAATCTAATACTTTAATCTAATACTTGTGTTACGTATACGGTCAGACCGCGTTTCGCTGTACATCCACCTCAGCATCTTCATTTCCGTAACGTGAAGCTCTTGAATGTGCCGAGATAGTGCTGGCCAGCATTCGCTCAGCAGCCTTACCGACGATCGTTTAAGTCTCTCCCAACTAAAACTACTTCGATAGATGGTATAGCATGTAGGACCTCTTCATACTGTTCCCAGAATGACTCCTTCTCGGACGCGCTACAGCGTGCCTGGGCACTGATTAAGTTTGTGATAACGCCCTCCTCACCCCCCTCGATCGCAGCGCCGATCAACTTCAAGAAGTCCATCCTGAATCTCTTCAGAAAGCACTACTGCCACGCCATTTTAACCTAAAGGTGACCTAGTGTATATAAGCCAGTAACTCTTAAGGTGTTACGAGACTAATGGAGGTTATAGGACAGATGGAAAACGGTTAAGGGGTAGGTAAAGGGGGAGGATAGGAAAAAGTGTGGACGGAGGGGGACGACCACTTTTATTATGGTCATCAAGAAATAAAACACTATAATATCATATGACAATTTAATTAAAACAAAAATAAAAAACTTATTGAAAATTTAAAATATTAGGGCGTAAAAACACATTATACATATATCCCAATACTTTTTGTATGTAAATCGACTGTAAAAATAACAATTTTTAAAAGTACGTGTACGCGACTAAATATCGATTATGTGTCCATGCTGACATCGATGTTACTATGTTTTATTTAATGCATCATCAATGTTAAAACAACGATATTTTATTTGCTAACATCAATATTCGTTGAAAATCGATGATCATCGGGCATCTCTAAAAGGGTTTATGTTAGGGATGCCCGATGATCATCGATTTTCGATGATCATCGATGTTAGAAGACAAAATATCGATGTTTTAACATCGATGTTGCATTAATAAAAACATCGTAACATCGATGTTGCATTAATGAAAACATTGTAACATCGATGTCAGTAATGTGAATGAATTTCGATAATGTGTTCCACATTTTTTGCTGAACTCTACCAAACTACGGGAAAAATCCTTTGTCTTTCGGTTGCAGCACTGCACACACCACAGACTAGACTAGTAACTACAAAGTTCGTAGTTCGTCGTTGTTTATAAGTGAAGTGTGTGTTGTTTTATTGTTTATCCAATGAAAATAAAATTATTCTTGCTTGGTTTATACACTAATGACTAAAGTTTGTAGTAGCAACATGTAAGTAACTACATAATATAGCTGTTTATTACATTCAAACAAACACTTTATTAACAATTTATTGCAAACTGTGTCTAGCATGCTTACCTACTTTATTATTTTTAGGTTATGCTATCTATTAAGGTGGGCCAAAAAAAATGTTTTTTAATTATAGTAAAAATATTGTTCTGGACAAAAAAATACGTATGCTAAAAGTGCAGCTCCTAATTTTTATATTAAGGGGTGTCTCATCGCGATTTTCGATTTCCCATATGAATAGAAAGGAGAATTTTGTGTTTTTCATTTGAAACTTTGTTACTATTAAACTAATAGTACCGATGTAAAAGCCAATATATATTCTTGTAGGCAATTAAACGATATACATAAAAGTCTATTATATTTTTTTGCTAATTTTACTCATTTAAAAAATATTCAAAGTTAAAATTTACCAATTTATAAAAAAATTAAAGGAAAAAAAAGAAAAAAGAATCAAAACATCGATGTTGGTTAACGTCGATGTTAGCTACCATCGATGTTAGCTAACACCGATGTTAGCTAACAACATCGATGTTAGCCAACATCGATGTTGTTCTTTCGAATTTTATCGAACATCGATGTTACAGCTTCGATGTTGACATCAATGCCAACATCGATGTTTTTCTAACATCGGGCATCCCTAGTTTATGTGTTCTGTGGTAAAAGGAATACAATACATACGTCAATTCGAAATTGTTGTTGGGTTTGATAACTTTGTTTGTCAACCGTTGTGTGCTTGGCAAGCACTGCTTGCCACACCCGAAAAGAAAATTAACACAAAATAAGATTAAAAAGGAGAGAGCAGAATTATTTCATTTAGAGAACCTACAACATTTCAACTTTTAAATTTAATATGACTTCTCACAAGAAAATAGAACTTTTTATATTATTTTTAATTTCATGTGTAATACGAGGTATTAATTAATATCAGGATAAGATATAAAAAATATAATTATATTATTATGAATTTTAGTAATTATATTTATTTATTGCAGTAAAATGTCTTGAATGCTATGTATGTGATTCACAAGAAGACAACAACGAAAAATGTATTAAAACTATTAAGACTTGTGAATATAATCAAGATGTTTGTCTTACTGAAATTAAATGGGGATCTACCCCATACTGGTCACAAGGAGCTAAGAAACAGTATTATATATCCAAAAGATGTTCTAATAAGACAGAATGTGCAGTAACTAGACAGCGCTATATGCCATTGTGTACTCATATCTGGTATCAAGACTGGGTCTGCTCAGATTGCTGTCAAGGAGACAGATGTAATTATTATATTATTGTAAGTGCAATATTTTTCAAATAACTTTTTTACACAACAATATGAAAAGACATTACTTTATTGTGTAAGGAAATCGAACACCTTGAGGCTTTTACTAAACTTATATTTCTTTCCAGTACAAAATAACATTAAGCTTATATGTTATAACTCTTATATTCTAATACAATAATTATTTTAGAGGACCTCTCTCTCTTTCTTTTTTAAGACTTAAAGTACAACTCAAATTTTGCTTGCTGTTAATAGTGATGTGAAGCTGATAATATGAAGTTATTACATGTATGATAATTTAACAAACATAAATTAATGTTACTTATAATAATGTAGTATTTTACTTTTGAATTTAATTATAAATGTAGTATAACATATACTTTAATTAAAAATTTAATCATATGTTGTACTATAATTGTGTATATACTATAATTTATGAATATTTTGATTTCTTTGCTCTTATAACAAGACAAAAGCAGTGCTGAGTTTCACACACACACACACACACAATAAAGTTTGAAAACTTAATGAAAACTGGGGAATGGACTGTCCTAATACTTGGCTCCCTTGCCTAATATGCTATATGTGGGACACAATGAGAAGCTAAAACAAGACAAAACAAAAGCAAATATTATTTCAGCATAAGATTATTAACAAAATATCTTTGTTCCAGAGTGGCAGTGTCACCAATAAAGCAGTTACTGGACTTTTATTAGCAGTTATGATGCTGCTAAAGATTACATTATAACATGTAATTATGACCTTTAATATTACTAATATTGAACTTTGTCATTAGTTAAAAAGTGTTGTTACACTAATTAAGTTCTATACTTTTTACAATCTTTTTTTATCCGAACTAACTTATTGAATCTCTTTATACATAATATTTTATATCTTTACTAAATGTAAGTTGATAGTGTTTTATTTTCAATTATTGTAATAGTTATTATAATTGTTAAGATATTAAGAACTATGTTGTATAAATATCTTTAGAATCCGTCCAGAAATTATTTTTTAATAAAAGAAAATATGACAAACTTTTTTTATCCGAACTGACTTATTGAGTCTCTTTATATGTAATATTTTATATCTTTACTAAATGTAAGTTGATAGTGTTTTATTTTTAATTATTGTAATAGTTATTATAATTGTTAAGATATTAAGAACTATGTTGTATAAATATCTCTAGAATCCGTCCAGAAGTACTTTTTTAATAAAAGTCATATTTTACATATATTACTTTTTTTTACAGTCAATGTGTGCATTAAACAAGGTTTTTAGTAGGAAACAAAACTGCTCCTCTTAAGTTTCAGTAAATTTTCAAATCAAAAGGGCCTATAAAATGTTGAAAACTAGAACAATGCTTATACATTCAAGAACACTCCACTTTTTTAAGTTTAGTTTAAATAATTGGTTAATTATTAGGGTTCCATAAGAAAAAACAAAGATATAAACCTTTATACATTCCCATGGGTCTCTGTTACAATTTGCTCCAAAAATACAGTACCACCAGTACATTTTTTTTTTTTTTTTTTAGTAATTTATATACTATAATATATTGATAGTTTATTAAAACATGGTTCGGTTTATCTACCTGCTATCGAGGAAGTATGAAACTGAAAAAAAAAATATTTGTCCTAAGATGAAATGCAACATGAAATGTGAATTTATTGTATATTCCAGGGTACAAGTCAACCAACAGATCAACTGTGGTCTGTAGGTAGGCGACCTCTGTGTATATTATGGAGCAAGTGAATAATAAGAGCATTATTAATAATTTATTAATTCAGTATAATTATCATCATCAGCCTGTCCTAGTCAGTATATCATATGAATAATGGAATTGAGTATTTCGTGATATTAGCATTCCGTATTTCATGCAACAACCACATTTTTTTGGTTATATTATTATTCTATAATGCCCATAAGATATTTAATAAAATGGAAAATATTTATTTATAGAGAATCGGTTAATTTAAAACAATTTAACATAACCTAAAAAAAAAACATTCTATGATATTGTTATATTCCCATAGTAGTTGTACTAATTTTGATATACAGAGTAAGTTCATTATATGTATTTATTCATACATTATATCAATATTACATTATTATTATTTCAAACAAGCTGTAGAGGGTGACCACCACTTGTCTATATGACTCTTGTTCCCGCCGCCACCTGCAGCTTCGTTCAGTGGCGGTTTGGGAGGAGTGAGATTTTAATAAGTTGAGGAAAGGTTTTAATAAGTATTCTGACGGCCAATATATGCTAGTCCGCGGGTTCCACATGACTTGTTCGAGTCCCACTCGGATGTCAGTCAGTAACAGAATTTCCTGATATAAAACAAGATTTACTTAAATCAGCTTCACGCTGTATCCCGCACACAGCAGGGTAGGCAGAGGAAACATAGTGTTAAGACACTCCGTTCTCCACTTTCCGCCGAGATCTGGAGGCATTGCGTGTTGAATGGCGAAACTCAATGCTGTGCTTTGCCTTGACATCAGACCAAAGAAGTTACAATATAAATGTAAATAAATATTAAATTTTCTCGAGTGGGGATCGAACCCACAACCAGTTGATTTTACAGTCACACTTTGTGCCCCTGCGCCACGACCTTAATAGTTAATATTTTATTACTTCGGTATAACATCGATTTCTCACGCATGGTTACTGGAATCTTCTATATTTGAATCTGATGTCCTTAAATTGAAGTGTAAACAAAAATGAAAGAACAATTAAGATGAGCTTGACCTAAAATAAAAACAATATTTAAGTTGATGCACGTATCTGTTTTTAGGTTCCAATAAAGAAATAATGAAACATTTTTTTATTATTCTGCCATTTTTTCCAACATAGCTAATGGTTATTTAATAATTTAAAAGGGTATTAGTTATCAAATTCCTAGTCCATAGCCATCCTCGTCATCCCATTATATGAAATGGTCGAGCATTATTTATTGTGGACCAAGTTATAAATGATCCATTTATTACTTCGCCCATAATATATGAAAAATAATAATAACCGCAGCATTTTATATCCTTGTTTCAATCACAATTATGGTCATACTTATTATAGAGGACACGTAAACCTAGTAATGCCCCTTACGGATGGTAATTAGTTTTAAAGAAAGGGCAACAAGTAACAAATATTCAAAAATAATTGAAAAAGCGATTTTCAAGAACTTACATACTTAATAGAATTTGAATTTCAATAATGGTAAATTTAAAAATAGCTTATACACATAAGTATATAAATAAAAAAATTGGTCATAAAATAAATTATAATATTGAATTCTTATAATATTATCATGCACGGTGTTGATTTTCGCCACTCAATCATTACTCTATGGCCACAGAATTAGGCGGAAAGTGTGGAACGGAAATGTCCTAATAAGAACAGAGTTTTTTAACATTAGGTTCCCTGGTTCCCTCTGTCTACTCTGTTGTGTGCGGGATACAGCTAAATAAAAAAAAATCAAGACATCAGTATCGTGCGGTATATTTTTTGAAATATTAACGTCTAAAAACAAAAGAAAGAAAATGTGTATGGTCAACTACCTAGTCTATTTTGTAATCTGTTACATGAATGGTAAAACTGACTTTTCTATTCTGTGGTTACGTGTCGTCGGCGGCGGAGTGTCGACTGTCTATAGAGGACACTTCAACAAAGTCTCGAATTTGACGAAAGAAAAGTGCGGCATAAAT
>JAATLQ010022288.1:71071-90420 GCA_013421005.1 Heliconius erato x Heliconius himera
AAAAAAAAATCAAGACATCAGTATCGTGCGGTATATTTTTTGAAATATTAACGTCTAAAAACAAAAGAAAGAAAATGTGTATGGTCAACTACCTAGTCTATTTTGTAATCTGTTACATGAATGGTAAAACTGACTTTTCTATTCTGTGGTTACGTGTCGTCGGCGGCGGAGTGTCGACTGTCTATAGAGGACACTTCAACAAAGTCTCGAATTTGACGAAAGAAAAGTGCGGCATAAATAGATTATCCGCGTGAAAAAAAGTGGAACTGTACTTTAATGATAATCTAACCATTTTGTGAAAGCGATTAGTTTTACGACTTTTTATTAAGAAATTAGGAGACATGTTGAATTATAAATTTCTAGCATGTTTAGGGATATTGGTAAGAAATAGTAATTTGTGAACTTACACGTAATGTGTTTATTTTATGGTATATTATGGATTAATTAATCGCTTCATATAACGTTTTGATTTGTTTTGTTTTAGTTCTGTCACAGTTTTTACAATCCAACCGATAGTGGAGCTGTTCAAATTACACAGAGTAATTTAGATATGGTTCTAGGTAAGGTTTTTAATTTTTGAAATATTAGTTATGTGTTATTGTTTGTTAATCTTTCCATATTTTCTCTGCAGCCTCCAATGAAGTTGTGTTCATTAACTTTTACGCTGAATGGTGTAGATTCAGCAATATGCTGATGCCTATATTTGATGATGCGGCTGACGAAGTATCCAAGGCCGGGTATGATACTGGAAAAGTGGTAATGGGTAAAGTAGATTGTGATAAAGAGGGTGCCATAGCAACAAGATTCCATATATCTAAGTATCCTACTTTAAAATTATTTCGAAATGGTCTACCAGCTAAAAAAGAGTATCGAGGTATGAAAAAGAAGTTTCTATTTTACTATTATAATATACATTTACAATCTTTTGTATTACAAAAATTTTTTTGTATAATTTTGTATAGACATAAACATTTTACTTTATTCAGTAATACATATTTTATGGCATAATACTTTTACATTTTGATATTATTGTTTCAGGGCAACGCTCAGTTGAAGCATTTTCTGAATTTATCAAAAAACAGTTGATTGACCCTATTGTCAATTTTGGTTCTCTAAAAGAATTACATGATTTGAGTGAAGATAAGAGACACATAATTGGTTACATGGATAGAAGAGATCAGCCTGAATATGAAGTTCTTAGAAAAGTGGCAGCAAGCTTAAAAGATGAATGCATATTTCATGCAGGTTTTGGCGATGCTTCCCAACAAATGCATCCTCCAGGTTGATATTTCTTGTAGATATATTCACTTACTTGTTACAAATCACAGTCATTTCTAAATAATGTGAATAAGTCAATTACATTAATTCATTTATTACTTGAAATATACTTATTATAAACTCATTTAATTAAATTAATTTATAATAAGAATAATTATCAAGTGATTATCATGATGCTGTGGACACACAACCTGGACTAAATGTTGTGGTTGGGGTTACTTCCTACTTTGCTATTGAGGATATAGGACAAAAACAATAATTTGTTTGATATAACATATAAATAATTTAACTTCATGCTTTATCCCTAACAGGTAGTCAGAGAGAATGGAGCGCCAAATGCTACAACTATATAAATAAATAAATGAATATTGTATTATCAAACATTTTACTCAAATTTTAACTATATCATTTTTGTACACAGGTCAGCCAATTGTAGTATTTAGGGCCGATAGGAAAACATCTACTGAGCCTGACGAAACTTATAAAGGCTCTTTACTCAACTTTGAACAACTTAATGCCTGGGTACAAGAGAAGTGCATACCACTTGTAAGAGAAATAACATTTGAAAATGCTGAGGAGCTTACAGAAGAAGGACTACCGTTCCT
The DNA here is from genome assembly GCA_013421005.1 of Heliconius erato x Heliconius himera. NCBI lineage: Eukaryota > Metazoa > Arthropoda > Insecta > Lepidoptera > Nymphalidae > Heliconius > Heliconius erato x Heliconius himera. The sequence goes on from JAATLQ010022288.1 coordinate 72,955, forward strand.
GATTCTGTTCCACCATCCTACTGACAGTAACAGTGTTAAAAGATTTAAGGAAATAATCTCGCAAGAATTGGAAGATGACAAACGTAATTTACACCTAGTATTTTTTTTTTTTGCCACTTATAAATCAACACATTTGATTAAGATAAATGCTTAGAATGTGTAATTTTATCACGGCTATCTTATTACCATTTATATCTTAATGTACACAAAATCACAACAAATTGATAAGAAACTTTATTATAATTACAGAAAAAATAAACTTCCTGACTGCTGATGGAGTACGATTTGAGCATCCACTACACCATCTTGGTAAATCAGTTACTGACCTGCCTTTAATAGCGATTGACTCCTTTAGACACATGTATTTGTTCCCCAACTACAGTGACATGGAGATACCTGGCAAATTGAAAGAATTCCTCCAAGACCTATACTCAGGCAAATTACACAGGTAATTTATTTATTATTCTTTATTAGCTTCAAATTTATTTACCCTGTTCTTGAGATATAAATATTTTACATATTTAAATACTCCGAGTGGGAATTGAACCCACAATTGTCACATTTAGAATTGCATGCTGGGGCCTTTGCAACACAATGGGTACATCTGTTGAAGTACAGGGGCTCATTAGCTGTGTAGTTTAATGACCTTTAATGAGAAACTGTATCCTGTATACAGTAGAGTAGGCAGAGGAAACCTAATAGTAAAATCTTAAATTTATATTTTTTGACACATTGCTTGTTGAGTTGCAAAACTCAATGCATTTTGTTTTATTTTATTTCATTACCAGAAAGATAAAATGAACATATTTTATTACCATTCTGTTTAGTCAAAGAATAATTTTATCAATAAAAAGTTAAATTCGCATCAACACTGAAAAACATGTATGTAAATTAAAAATAAAAGATTATAATTTATTTTTTTTATTAAAATACCAGTTTCTATTTGAATATCAGTACTTATCTGACTGTAATATATATGTATGTAATATATTTTTTTTATGTTAATTAAAATAAATGAAATTTCACGTAACATACAGTATTTCTATAAATTTTTTTGGGGCCAGTTATTGGCACAGGCAAGCTAAAAAAAAAGTTTATTAAAATATATGTCTTGAAAGCCAATGAAACTATAATTTAAAAAATCCAATACTTTTTCTTTAGCTTTTCGAGACATTACATATTGAGAGGCCCTTTGCCTGCAAAAGCGGCGCTATAAATTTAATCAAAATAAAATCATTCCTCCAAGTGGGAATCAAACCCACAACCTCATTATATTTTCAGTAAGCTGTTGGCTACTGTGGCATAATATCTCAATTCACTTGTATATGTATTGAATTACTCTTTTACTTTGCCATACATTTTTTTAGTGCAGCTCTCATTATTTTTATCAACTAAATTAAAATATTTTATGGTTCAATATTTTACTTCCAACATTTACAATGGAACAATTAAACCTTGTTCTAGTTCACACAATACAAAAAATTGTTTTACTTTAAATTTCTTAGCCACGGCTTGTGGTTATAATATTTTTATTTTATGTATTATGCTTACTTACACATCCCTTATATAGATTTGGAGATATAAATGACAGTTTAAGGGTTATTTACAATACCATGTATAATTACAATTAGATGTAGATCCCAGGGCCGGAATGTAAAGCGAAAATTCGTTGAGACTACATTTTTAAGGCCGGTCGTGGCGCAGCGGCACAAAGTGTCACTGTAAACGCGACTGGCTGTGTTCGATCTCCACTCGAGGAAATAAAATATTTCTTCGCTCTGGTGTCGAGGCAAAGCGCGGTGTTAAGTTCTGCCACTCAGCACGCAATGCCTCCAGAATTCGGCAGAAAGTGAGAAACGGGGTGTTTTAGCACTTAGGTTCCCTCTGCCTATCCTACTATATGTAGGATACAGCGTGAAGCTGATTTAATTTAATTTTCTTACCAACTCTTTTTTGAAGCCGGTCGTGGCGCAGCGGCACGAGGTGTGACTGCAAAACCGACTGGTTGTGGGTTCGATCCTCACTCGAGGAGATGAAATATTTACTTAAATTTATATTTCCATTTCTTCGCTCTGGTGTCGAGGTTAAGCGCGGCGTTGAGTTCTGCCACTCAACACGCAATGTCTCCAGAATTCGGCAGAAAGTGCGGAACGGAGTGTCTTAACACTAGGTTCCCTCTGCCTACGCTGCTGTGTGCGGGATACAGCGTGAAGCTAATTTAATTTTAACTTTTTTTTAGCCTCGTATATATAAGATACTATACAACAGCTGAATTTAGTAAAATGCATACCTATTGCAGTGCGATTGACAAGTCGTGGTCGCCCTGCAGTTTGGTTTTACACACCATATCAACCATAGCGTCACCATTATATATAATAACCTTTTATTTCTGGCGTCGTGGCGCAAGGCACAACTGTATGACTGTACACGCGACGGATATGGGTTCGATTTCCACTCGGGGGAATGAAATATTTCATATTTTAGTTTTCTCGCTCTGGTAACGAAGCAAAGAGCCGCTTTGGGTTCCGTTTTTCAATTTGCAATGCTTCGAGCATTTGGCAGAAAGTGTGGAACGAAGGTGTCTTAATGAAAACGGAGTGTTTAATACTAGCTTCGCAGAATCCCCCTGTTTACCCAGTTATGTTAGGCTAAATTAAGTCTTATGTCTTTAATTTCCAGAGAGTTCCACTATGGTCCGGATACGCCTCAACTAGTGGCCAATGATATAAAGGTGACCACTCCCCCTGAGTCCACTTTCAAGAAACTAGCTCCTTCCAAGAACAGATACACGCTTCTCAGGGACGAGTTATAAAGTATTTAGCAATCAATTATAGATAACAATATATGAATTTATTTATCTCATTTTATTTCTTTTACTTTTAAGCTTCAGTGTAAACTCTAAATAAGCACCAGATTTGAAAAAACGCTCCTAAACCGTTATTATAACTACATTGGTTAGGTTGAAATATGTACTTTAGACTGATTTATGATCTAAGTTGCCAAAACTAATGTCCAATTTACAGAACATAAACATGAATGGTCTATATCTTAATAGATATAGACCATTTAGATTAAAAATATTTAAATTTCTATGTGTGGGTAAATTGATTTTTTTTTTGTAGTGATTGAAAGTTTTATATAAAATCACAAGTTATTTATTATTTGAACGTCAAATAATTTACCACCAGTTCACTAAAACTACTGACTCAGACCTAAGAAACGGCGCAAGAAATTATTTTTTCAAATCAACGATTTAAAGATTTTCAATATACAAATAAAAAAAAACCGTAATGAAATATGCGTGGCGTTATATAGAGTTTACACTATTTTATTTTGGTTGTCAAAAATTATTTGTATTATTTTTTTCTTATTTGTTTTTAATATATTTCCTGATATTTATGCTGTTTAAGACTTTAACCACGTTTTTTATTTCCATAATATGTTAATGAATTCGGCTATTTTTAACGTCCAGTGTATTATATTTTAAAAAATGTACATATATTATGAATGATTGTGAAAGATACATTTATTGTAGGGAACGTTTTATATTTAATTAGAATATTAATAACATTGTCATTTTTCTTTTTTTTAAATAAATAAAATTTCAAATCAATTAATCATTAAGCTTTTAGAGCATAAAATCAGATCAGAACCATCTTTGTATTTTACAAAATTTTTAATATATGCTTTAACAGATACACTATTTTTTTTATTTGTATATGTATTGCACAATTGATAAAGATGACTGTGTTGCACACACATAATTTTAAATTTATTATTATCGGTCTTTTCTAATCTCATAACTTAAAATAAGATGTCATTTCTATACTTGGCCAGTCGTGGCGCAGTGGCTCGAGGTGTGATTGTAAAACCGACTGATTGTGGGTTCGATTCCCCCTCGAGGAGATGAAATATTTATATTTCCATTTCTTCGCTCTGGTGTCGAGGTTAAGCGCGGCGTTGAGATCTACCACTCAACACGCAATGCCTCCAGAATTCGGCAGAAAGTGGGCAACGGAGTGTCTTAACACAAGCTTTCCTCTACCTACCCTGCTGTGTGCGGGATACAGCGTAAAGCTGATTATTATTTCTATACTTCCATTTTTGTTATATAGGTACAAAACTGTTAAACGCCTTTTAAGTCAGTGTTGCAAAATAAATTCGGGTATCAAATCATATTCAAATCTTAATATCATTTATTTTTCAAAACACTAAGGTATATTTTATTTCTTACATCTTAAATAGTAAGTCATTTTTATAGTTATAATTGCTAATGTAAAAACAAGAAATGGAGCATTTTTAGATTTTAATATACTGTAAAAATACTTAAGCATATATATTTAATCTGTTTAGATGTCATGTATTTATTGGTTGGACAAAATTATACTTTTGGCATTGAAAATTTATACTGATTATCATGATATATGCAGTTCCTCTGACAACTGAGTTTTTAATTATTATTTTTTGATTCCACTTTTCAATAAACCAAAGTGACAAAAACGAATAAAAAGAAATATTTGAAAAAGACACAATGTTACTTTGTCAGAAGTTCTCCCGCCCGTATAGTACGATGGACGAGTAGTGGCCGCCCTTAAGTTAGTCGTAGATGGCTACAGCACATTTGTTTTTAAAATTTTTCCTACTTTTGATTATCTTCTTTCCGAGTATACAGTGCGCTAACGTTCAGAAAATCTAACTTCAGGGCGGCCTCGTCTTGTCGACTGTACTGTATTATAACGTTTTACAAGACCCTGTCTCTCCCATATGCTGCACAGTTCATAGGCTTAAATTAATAAAAAGTGAATTTAATTTTGTGAACTATATTGCAATAAGAGGACTTTTAAATAAAATAACAATATTTTATTTTATCCAAAATTTTTGTTCCAAAAATCATTTACACCTGCTTGTGATTATGATTTTCAATATTTTAAAGTTTTTCTTTGAAAATACACATTCAATCAGCATTGCTTAGTTAGATACTTAATTAGATGCTTGTGGTGAATATTTTAATGTTTTGATACAAATATTTTAGTATGGTATTATATATTCATACGTGTAGCTTGACTCATTTTTACTATGTAATGCAAAAAATAGTATGGCCATCTTAATTATTGAAACGCTGTCTACAATATTTACTATTATTATATATTATAGGTATAGTAAAAGTAATTTTCATTTAAATATGTTACATAATTTCTGGCTTAAATTCTTTATCTATGTTTGTCAGTTAAAAAAAAATTGCCTGACGCCCAAGAATCAGAATCAGTTAAAAAGACATAAAATAAATTAAAAAAGTCATTCTATTATTTTAATAATTGCTTTAAAAATGTCTTCCTTACACTGATTTTGAAATAGTGTTTAATGCTTATTTATATATTTTTTCAAACTATAAATTGATATTACGTTTTTGACATGTTACTTTGTGTTGAACTCTTATATCTAACTATTTTTTTACTTCTTTTTCATATTATTTTACAAGATTTTTTTGTTATGTCATTAAATTAAAGCAAAAGTTACATATTTAGAACAATCTTGACGTTATTATTAAATACGTTTTAATTTTTTTAATTTACTCATTTTACTGCTCAACTATAATAATATTATTGATATTATTATTAGTTTAAACAACCTTCTAAATGAAATATAGTAAATTTATTTTGGCCTTACATTGCTAAACCCTATAAATGAATATAATTACATTTATACGTTTTAAGTTATTCATAAGCATTACTTATAAATTATTATTATTATCAGTAGTTTTCATATTTTTGGATGGTAAGTAGATAAACTATTAAATTATTAGTCGAAACATATTATGATTTTCTGTTATTTAATAATATTGTACAAGTCAGTAGAATCGTGTTTGATTGATGGTTGTAAGTTTGATCCATAGCCAGGACAATGCAATATTTTAATTTCCTCGTTTTAGTTACATGTTTGTTGAAGTGCAGCGTTAAGCTAAAGTATCTTGAATTCGAGCGGAAAGTGAAGAACGGAGTATACTGACACTAGGTTTCTTCTGCCTAAAGAGTAAGAAATATTATGTATTATTTTATTATTTATATATTCTATTTTATTTTATGTATATCTTTATATATAACAAAAGTTTCACTTGTTTTAACAACATTAATATACGTTTCTCATTTACATTTACATAAAAATATACATGTACATAAAAATGTAGACTCTTACTTCTTTATTTACAACATTATTAAGAAATGTACAAAATGTATGTTTTGTGAAGTGTGCTATTGTGTAATAAATTTTGGTCCAGTAAATGACTGTTTTTTTCTACCCTCTAAGAATATTTTATATTTACATCTGAGGCCGGTCGTGGCGCAGCGGCAGGTGTGACTGCAAACCGGGTTACGTGTGGTTGTGGGTTCGATCCCCACTCGAGAAGATGAAATATTTACTTAAATTTATATTTCCATTTCTTCGCTCTGCCTCCAGAATTCGGCAGAAAGTGGGGAACGGAGTGTCTTAACACTAGGTTCCCTCTGCCTACCCTGCTGTGTGCGGGATACAGCGTGAAGCTAATTTTTTTTTATCTATACATCTATACATATAATAAAACAGTAATAATGGCGCGTCTGTACATTGAATATATTTACAAAATAATAATTGAAGGGGTTATAGGAACAGTAATAGAACCCAAATTCACAAAAAATAATGTCTGTTTGTACGCGCGTATCTCCGGAACTACTGGACGGATTTGAATGAAACTTTTTTTATTGTATAGCTATTAAGTCTAGGCAACAATTTATTTTTAAAAAAAGAAAATCTGATGTGGAACATTAAACTATAAGAGATATTAATATAGCGTCTTAGTAAGAGTTCATCAACATTACAAGCCTTTTCTGTCCGCATAATAAAAGTTAAGATCTGGAGCAGCTGATATGGAACCTTAACAGCCCAGCTAAACCTTAAGAGAAATAATAGCTTAGGAATAGTAGTTCCACATGGTCAGTGTGAAATGAAATGAGGTTTCTGACTTAACAGTTTAAAATAACATAAGCTGATAGCGGTAGGTAACAGTTGGTGTCTATTTTATAATGATAATAATATTATTGAAGACTGCCGCGCCCCTGAAAACCAAGTATAATCATTGATGGACACGCGTGCATCCCTCGATTAACACAATTCTATTGCTTTCATAGCTAGCTTTTTCTCCATATATCTACCTTCTTTTACACGAGTTTGCTAACAGCATAACAAATAATTAGCTTTACGTATCAGTGCTCTATGTATAATATTATAAATATCAAATATCAATATTGGTCGTATTTTTTAGTTCAAAACAATCAAAAATCTTTATAGAAATTACGATAATGTAGAAGTCATTATAGTTGTCAGTCAATTCTGTTTACTAAATCAAATAATCATGTAATTCAAGCGGGCGAAGCCGCGGGCGGGCCGCCAGTGTAGAAATAAAAATATATTTATATATAAGATTTTTTGAACAAAAAAAAATGTTGTTTATGATAAGAAAAATAGGGCAAACGACTCAATAAGCTATACATATATTAATATTCAATAATTTAATATTTTTTATGAATGCTCACTTCAGACTACACATATTTATTTAGAATGAAACCAACAAATATATTATTATTACTTATTTAGAAACGTATAAAAATTTCAACGTAGCCATATTTGAAGCCGAGCCTCTTGAAAAACTGTCTTGAAAATTGCTTAGCTTAGCTAAAATTGCTTAGGTAGCTTAGGAAAAAAGCTAAAAACTATACATTTGTGATTAAATCCTAAAAAATAATAGCCCTAAAGGGGGCTAGAGCCTGACACGCGCTTGCCCGGTTTTTTATTTATTGATCACGATAGGAACAAAAAAAATCGATATAAATCGGTTCAGTACTTTCGGGAATAAGCGTGATTATACATATAGACAGACAGACAAGAAATTAAAAAAAATATATTTTTGCTTTCTATTATTCTTATCAGTCAAAATAACTGAATGTACAGACAAAATATTTTATATATATAATATAAATTACATATAAAGTGTATTTATATAATATGTTATTTATTTATTTACATATATTTTTTTATCAGCTTCACGCTGTATTCCGCACACAGCAGGGTAGGCAGATGGAACCTTGTGTTAAGACACACCGTTGCCCATTTTCCGCCAAGTTCTGGATCTGATTTTATAATTACAATGCAAAATGAATCAGAATTTTTTAAAGAAATTACATTTTTGACAGAGGTCAGGATATTTTTTTTATATCTCTAATTTGACGCAGGTTATTCCTAAGTTTTATCAGGTGAGCTTCACGCTGTATCCCGTACACAGCAGGGTAGGCAGAGGGAACCTAGTGTTAAGACACATCATTCCCCACTTTCCGCCGAGTTATGGAGGCATTGCATGTTGAGTGGCGAAATTCAACGCCGCGCTTTGCCTCGACACCAGAGCGAAGAAATGAAAATATAAATAAAGTAAGTAAATATTTTGTCTTCGCGAATGGGAATCGAACCCACAACCAGTCAATTTTACAGTCACACTCTGTGCCACTGCGCCACGACCGGCCTCCTACATAATGGTTGGTAAATTATAATTAACATATATTTAAATAACAACACTAAAACAATAATATTTTATTCAATACTTTTTTTAAATTAATATTCAAAAAACGCCGACTGTTTCTTATATTCTCAGGACTGATTCTATATTGAATTACCAATTACCCTGTTTACTTAAACCAAAAAGTACTTTATTTATAAATTAAAAGTTTATATTAAACTTGATTTTAATAAACTAACAACATTTTCACAAATATTCCACACAAAATCTGTATAAAACAAAACATTCAATGCTTGGAACTTAGAGAAAACGATAAAAAATAGTAATAAGGAACACTCTACAATTATAAAAGATTAACAGCGCGAATACGTCATTAACAATTCATAATATCATTTTCTGTCCAAAGCGGCTTGTTGTGTTAAACAAACTACTTGGGACCATTTTTTCTCTCGTCGAGCAGTTTCGGCTGTCACTCTGTAGAAAGAGCGCCCTTTAGATGCCGCCGCTGCGCCACAGGGTGTCTACGTTCCGCAGAATTTCTTCGCCTACATTTCATTTTTTGCATAATAACTCGTAAAGTTTAGCTATACTTAATATGTTTCTTTTTATATATAATATTTTATTTTGTTTTAGTAAGCTTTATAGATAATATATATGTGCTTATAACATATATAATATAGCATCTATTACATAATCTAGACTAGTCGTGGCGCAGCGGCACGAAGTGTGACTGTAAAACCGACTGGTTGTGGGTTCGATCCCCACTCGAGGAGATGAAATATTTACTTAAATTTCTTCTTCGCTCTGGTGTCGAGGTTAAGCGCGGCGCCACGGCGGTTCTGCCACTCAACACGCAATGCCTCCAGAATTCGGCAGAAAGTGGGGAACGGAGTGTCATTTCTTCGCTACGGTATCGAGGTAAAAGCGCAGTTTTCAAATTAGGCGGAGAGTGGGGAACGGTGTGTCTTAACACCAGGTTCACTCTGCTTACTCTGCTGTGTGCAGGATACAGAGTGAAGCTGATTGATTTAATTTTAATAAATAATAATTTATATATAAATCGATCCTCAGTCGGGGGATCTGAGGATCGAACCCACAACTTTTCAAATGAATAAATCAGAACTTTACCTATCTTCAATGCAATACATGACAGTTTTTTAAGCAGAAAAATATTTTTTACGAAAATAAAACGTGTGAATAATACCAGCTGTAAGTTTGTCAAGATATTCTTATTCTTTTTTTATAAAAATCGCATTTTTTGCAGTTATTGTTCAATAAGATCATCATTTTTTGAACTGACAAAGGAGCATCGTATAGTGCGAACCTGTGCTTTGTAAAGCGACAGGTACTGTGATCTTGTTACACTTTGACAATAGAATAGCAACTTTACTCCTTTATAGCTTATCCGAGGCTGAAGGAAGTTCCGATCAGATAACACCAGTGTCCGCTTTATTACAATAGCAATTCAAAAGTTAGAATTAAAGTCTTATAAAATCCTACTTTGTAATGTTGGTAATGTTGAAAGTATCACTTTACAACGATTTAGGGAAAGCGATTTATAAGAATCTATGAATAAAACGATTTAAATGATAAACCTGCTGTATCTATTTATTACTATTACTATGTAAGTATTCTAAATAGTTATCTACGTAAAATATTTATTATCATGTCTTTAGTGACACTCGCCAGGTTAAGATGAATCGATTGACGTGATAATTATAAAAGTTTGTCAACTCCTTTGCCTGATACAACGGCTCTTAGGAACAAATACACATACAATTGCACATATACTGATAAACACATTATCCTTATTTGTGTCGCGCTGTCGGGTAAAAATAATCGCGAAAAGGTTGCTTTAATCAGAATGTTATTACCATAATATACGAAATGGGTATATACCTACTTGATGTTATTAGTTATTGTTGATAAATAAATACTATAGTTATTTGCTTATTGGAAGTTTTTAAGTTTAAGAATTATTTTTTTAAGCTTACCTCGTTACCTTCTGTGGTTTAGTCCAGCAAAATCTTTCAGCGTTCATTACGGTAATGCATCAGCTTCATCACAATAGGTGAATGCAATAGCGATTGAAATTCACTACTATTTTAGATATTAAGCATCGGAATGAAGCGTGGGTGCGCCTCACAAAGGATGCAATATGACACCAGCACGTCGGTACTTTGTACAAGTGGCCACAAAGCTGTACAGAAAGTCCGCCAAAAGACAGGAAGTGAAGGACAACGTGCGATAGAACCAATTACCCGCCCCCGTCATATGAAACCTGTAATTAGTGTAAAATATCCGAGATTTGAACGGAAATTATGCTGTTTCTTATTTAGAAAATAATAATAAGCTGTATCATAAAACTTTCAAAGTACGGTTTCAAGGAACAAAAAAACATGGATAAGTAACAGGATTTGCTTTTGCTAATATTTTAGATTCCTACCCTGACGTTGCTTAGAACTTAACTAGCTTCGAACTTATAATCTTTTTTCTTCACGCTATAACCCGCAAACAGCAAGGAAGGCAGAGGAAACCTAGTGTAAAGACACTACGTACCCTATTTTGCACTGAATTTCGGAGACATTGCGTATTGAGTGGCGAAGAGAAATGAAAATACGATCGAGATCAAACCCACAACCAATCGTACTTGCTACAACTTACAGTAAGTAAGGGATTCGTAAAAACAAGTGAATAAGTAACCTTCAAGACAAGTTGGAACACAAGTGATGATAGCATGTCGTCCATCATCTATAGACATTCATCTCCGTCATCTACCTAACTAAAGAAACACGCCGACCTTTCAGTTCTGTCCTTTTAGACATCGTATTTTTTATATACGTACAACTGTTCAGAAAACACAGTAGCCCTTAAGATTTATGGCGCAAGGAGAACGATCATAGCGCATTAGTAGTTGCCATTGTCCACTGCGAGGGGCCATTGTCAATATGAGCTCTCGTGGTGCAGGACAGTAGCACCCCAGACTTTTTGTTACATATTTTTCGCTAGCAATTTAAAGAACTATCGCTGGTTTAGCTATTTTAAGAATATTCTTACTATTTTTAGTGCATTTTTCGAATGTCCAACTTGTCTTGCAGCTATTGTTCTATACAGTCGTAAATATGTCGACAGGTTGTTGCATTTATAATTGTAAAATGTGAGGTGTGAAACGACGAAACGTACAGTAGCGTTTTGCTTCTGGGAAAATGTAACGCCTTTGTTGACAGTAATTCAACACTTCAATAATGACTTATGCTAATACTAAGCTAATGCTAGATCTTTCGAACCGGAATAGTACCTAGATTGATATGTATTTTAAGCCCAGCTTACATTTTATATAAAACAAAATGTCCAAAAAATAAGTAACTCATTTTTTAAATTTTGTGCCAACTTAAGAAAATAACCCTTACATACTAAGCTATCCTATGAATGACGTTAATAAAATAAACTATCGTAGAAGTTATGACACTGAAACAAAATTGGAGTAAATAAATTAATAAAACTTTTATAAATAATAAACAAATAAATTCTTTACTTTAGATGTAATAGTAATATTCTATTGTTTTACGATATAATATAATAATGCAAAAAGATATATAATTTTCTCAATTTAGACACATGTTACATATTGCGTTTATGGGACTCTTGGTATTTCACGCATTTGTTGTCTTTGTCCTTTGTTATCTTTCTTCTTTTTCTATTAATGCATAAAATGCATATTTCTTTCTTGATTTTGGTCAATATTACTACTTAAGAGACACATTCAACAAGGAAGATAATTTTTATGAGCTCTTTTATTTGGCACTGCAAAATTGCAATGTTTATTACAAAGTTAAGTTAGATATTAAATTCAATTTTGTACAAATATAAGTAAAAATTGTGATTAATATATTTGTAAAATTTGTGACACGACGGTTGTGGGTTCAATCTCCACTCGAAAGAATGAATTATTATTTATTAATATTTTTTTCTGTACCAAGGCGGCGGTGAGTTCCGCCACTTTAAACATAATGCCTAAAAAAAATCGCCGAAAAATGAGGAACGGAGTCCCTTAAGTCACAAGCTTCTCTAGCGTGAAGCTGATTTATTTAGATTTGATTTATGTTTTTAAATAAATGTTAAAAACAGTTAGGTTATCTATGCTCAAAAATAAAAAAAAAACACTATCGTAAACTTTTACGAGAGTCATCACACAAATGATGCCCAGCAACGATGACAGCTCCAGCCATGCTGATGAAAATAATAAAGCTAAGAGCACAGGAACGACGTGAACATTGTTTTTACAAGTATAATTGTTTTGTCGTCGGAAATTTTTACAATAGCTTAGTATTCTAGGGTTAATTGAGCTTCAGTTATCGAAATTAAAGTATGGCAGATGACCGATCAAACGATTTGAGTAATTGGATATTAAATATCTGGATTTCGTACAATATTTAACCTTCGTATACGTTTGAATATCTTATGAGACTTGGAAAGTTATTTCTATAATCAAATTATTTTTTTCGTTAATAAAACAAAAAAATTGTTACAAGCCTGAGAACATAACTAAGAGCGGAGAAAGGAAAACGTTGATTTCTAAGAGGCCGCTGTGATTTTTAAAACAAAAGCAAAGCAAACGTTTTAACAAACTGCTATATTTTAACAACGTGTAATTAAAGGTTTGGCTTCGCTCGAATATGCATAAATCATGTGTCCGCCGCGATCTGCTGACCGAAATAGAGAAAAAATTAAAAACATTAAGCGTTTGAGATACGGACCGAAATATAATAACTATTTTGTGTGTAGCTAGATGTGTATTGATTTGAGATCTGTTTAAGGCGTGGGAAAAGTTACTTTGAATTATCTCAACTGTAAGTAGGCGTACAAAACAATTACTTTTGTTGTAATTAACTTGAGAACTAAACATGTAAAAAATCTTAAGTAGTTAGTATCTATTTATTTATTATTAAATGCTTAAGTTATAATATTATCAGTTAATATTTTTAAATAGATTTAGTTACTTATATAAAACACAGATTTCATATTATTTACAAAGCATTTGTAAACTTACAATATATGTCACTGTATTAAAGAGTAGGAAACTAAAAATTAAATATATACATTTATGTTTGTTAATAAGCTCTATGTATGAATTTTCCTGTCAATATAAGCTTAGCAATGTTGTAAGCTCATAATTTACGGGCGGGGTGGGGTGTGGCGGAGGCTGTGCCGGGGGGAGCAGAGGCTGGGGTGCGCGTGCGCAGGCCGAAACCAGCGGGGCTGAGGGGCGCGGGGCGAGGTGACAACCGCTCGTTACGTTTATCCCAAGCCAGTTATTAAAAACATCTTGGCGCGAGCGGTGTGCCGCCCTGTAATTATACAGTCGAAGGTTCTTTGCTACGTTGTCACCACCGTCGCCGGAAATGCAATACGTGGATCCGCCCGCGCAACAGGTCTGTCCGCCCGCCTACGCCTTTCGCTATTATTTGACGCGTTTGAATTATACTGTTTGAAGTATAATTGAGCATTTAAAGCCCATATTTTAAAAATAAGTTGAGGAATATATAATATTTAAATAGTGCAATAGTTATAAATATTTTTTTCTTGTTGCAGATGATGATGAGCGGCTATGGATGTAGTTACGGGCGAAGTGATGCGATATCGCCGGCTTCTGATTTATCGTCTTGCAGTAGTGCCTCATCAGGTGCCTGGTGCGGCACCGCATGGCGGGAATTACCTCCATATCCACAATACCCGTCATATTGGCCACCAACCACCACAACGGAGGATGCAAGGGAACTTCAGCGCCGTTGTGCGAAATGTCGCTGCCCTAACTGTTTAACCGAAGCAGCTGGATTTGGACCTAATTATGGAAAAGATGGTTCAAAACGGGAACATGTGTGCCACGTTCCTGGTTGTGGCAAAGTGTATGGAAAAACGTCACACTTAAAAGCTCACCTTCGTTGGCACACGGGGGAACGACCGTTTGTGTGTAATTGGTTGTTTTGTGGGAAACGCTTTACGCGATCTGATGAGTTACAGCGGCATCTGCGCACTCATACTGGTGAAAAGAGGTTCGCGTGTCAATTATGCGCGAAACGGTTCATGCGCTCGGATCACTTGGCGAAGCACGTCAAAACTCATTCTAACGTGTCACGGAAAAGTAAGAAAACAAAAGAAGATGACAAAGCTGATTCACCAAAACCAACTGAAATCAAACCTGTTACACCTCCATCGACAACTGAAGCAGTTCCCCCGCCTTCGTCTGTGACAGTGGGAAGTTCCAATTACGGCACAGTGCCAATAGCAAACGCGGCACCTAAACAAATGTTAAATTATGGCACCGTTGCCCCTAATGTGATGCACAACACCCCAGCAAGTTACAGCAGTACTCCAATGTTTGGCAGTGGTAGTGTAGTGTATGGAAGCGCGTGGTGTCCAGAAGTACGTCAAGAGGCCTTCTACCCCCGAGCACCGGCAAGGGATCCGAGGTTCTATCAGCAATATCCAGCTCCACTTGCTGCGTATCAGTGCGCCTCCAAGGATAATTATGCAGTGTTCCAAGGACATTACAATTTACAACCACCAGTGGCTATTGGACAATAAAGTATGTGTACTTGTATGTGTGTTAAATTAAGTCGAATCAAAACTCTCATAGGTTTATAATAATTTAGGTAAAAGATTTTAACTTTAAGTTACCATTGACTTTGAAATGTGATGTGCCTTAACTGATTTGTGTTTCAATTTTAATAAAAATATTTTATTTAACCATTGTTTTCTTTTTTGATTTTAGTTATGTTACTATTCAATATATTTTTGAAGTCTTTTTTTAATAACATTCAATTTGCCTATCATTAGCTATCTACATTAGCCATATACATAGATAAAACATACGTTTAAAATAAAAAACAATTACAAAAATATTTTATTTATTTTAATAATTTATCTATATTTAAATAGGATTATTAATCCAAATCATTATAATAATATTTACCTACAATGCTGTTAAAGATAATTTATAAATATAAAATACCCTAGTATTTACGTATGACCATTCATTTAAAAACCACTTAAAATACCTATATCATTGAATTTAAAAATGTACAATTTTTTCTTTTTTACCGTTTTCAATTATTTTATTGCCCAAAAATAATTTACGTTCTCCGTTTATCCTATACACACTTTCTACTAACACTACTCTCTCTACTCATGCATTTTGAAATTCTCTACACCGAATCTATAAACCGCTTTTAGTGGATAATTTTGCTATTTTTTATTTAGACACTTTTGTTCTCTATTTTCCGACGAATTCTTCAAGTATTGTGGGTTATGCGGTGTAACGACGCCGTGATTTGCCTCGAGAGAGCGAGAATATGAAAATATGAAATATTTCATTTCTTTGTGTGAGAATCGAATCCACTCGCGTTTACATATGCACCGCTTGTTCCCCTGCGCCACGCCTAAACTCAATGTTTATCGAATATATTTTTAAGTTTTACACGAACTCCCGTCAATAAATTCTAAAAAATATTATTAAATGTGTATGTGCTAAATAAGATAAAGCAAGATAAATTTCAAGTATCTATGATATACTAAATAAGCTTTAGTTATATTTTACCATACATGTGACGAGCTATCCTATAAGAAACCTTACTGGTGTATAGTAGCACGATATAGGCAAGAATGGAAGAAAAGGAGAGAGCCCACTGTGACAAAACAAGCTAATATAATAAAAAACAATAAAAGATGATAATATTTTTAAAAATATTCTTTCGATACTTATTATTTACAACTTATTATTTTGCTAAGTATTAGTAACAATTAAAGCCTAGACGTAAACATTCTTATATTTATAAATTGTAAGCATTTTGTAACTTAGTTTGTATTTTTTAATATTTTCACAACGCCGGTATAGACTTTATTAATTCTTATACAAAAAATATTTTTGAATACAATAATATCTTATGAAGGTAAAAACATTCATAATAGTAACTAAATAAATAAGTAATAAGTGTATGTCTACGAGTTGGCTACACATTGCTACGCATGATCGTAGTCGATAGTTAGACCCAATATTAGAATAATATTTGCGTAGTGTACTGTTTATGCATATCCAATAATAATTTTGGTAAATATAAAATGCTAATTTATAACCATAAATGGTTGTTTAGAGATTTAAAGTTATAAAGGTTGTGAATAAAAAAATCGTCAGTAAGGCAGGAAGGATCTTATTACAAAATCTCTAATAGAATTACACAGTTCACGATTTTGATATTGAATTGAATTTGAAGCTCTTAGTAAGATTTTTAAAGAGAACAGTTATTTTTAACTATATTATATTGCCACTATTTGTTCGTATGGGTCTTAAATTCCTTGAATCAGTCACAATCTAGTTATGACTTCTCGTCACGAGATGTCGCCGGTGACCGCGAGGACAGCGCGCGGCCGCGGCGTAATTGCACGCGGCTATTATCTGGGCGGCGCTCGGCGCTCGGCGCTCGACGCTCGGCGCGCATGGCGGCCGGTGCGAGCGGGATGCACTCGATAATACGTAAAACAAAACGAGGGAGTAATGATGGTAAAAAACGAGCAGCACGCAAATTATAGTGAGAAATGAGGCAGCCGGTAGCGGTGGGGGCTCGTGGTGCGGTGGGGGCCGGAGTGCGGCAGTCGCGGTCGCTCGGCGCACGCAGACCGCCCGCGCCGCCTGCGCCGCGCCTCGCGAGTGCTGTGAGTGTGTGACATGCGCCAGCCCCAGCGCCATGAGCGGCAAGGGCTCCTCCTCACCGGACCTGCTCATGAATGTGAGTCCACACTTCCCGCGCCCTCACTTCCCACAAATGCCCCTAATCGGTCTTTGTCCTTCACTGTCATCTGACAGCCAATCTGTGAAAATGGTTTAATGTATAAATTTCTTATTTGTTTCACAGCTCTTAACTAAAATTTTC
>JAATLQ010022288.1:97908-118643 GCA_013421005.1 Heliconius erato x Heliconius himera
CGACTGGTTCTGGGTTCGATTCCCACTCGAGGAGATGAAATATTTACTTAAATTTATATTTCCATTTCTTCGCTCTGGTGTCGAGGTTAAGCGCGGCGTTGAGTTCTGCCACTCAACACGCAATGCCTCCAGAATTCGGCAGAAAGTGGGGAACGGAGTGTCTTAACACTAGGTTCCCTCTGCCTACCCTGCTGTGTGCGGGATACAGCGTGAAGCTAATTTAATTTTAATTTTTTTTTTCTAGTGTTAAAATACTCTGTTTCTATGAAATCTCTTTGGCATTGCGTGTTGAACGGCGGAACTCAAAACCGCACTTTGCCTAGGGATTAAATGAAAATATTAAACTTTTAATTCTTCCAAGTAGGAATCGAACCCACAACCGTCGCGTTTACAGTAACTAGCCTGTCCTCCTACACCACGACGTCATCAAGTAGTATAGATAAGTAAGTCTTATTAAGTAATTATAACAAGAGATGATCAGGAGAACATGTTAAGAGAACTGGTAACCCTAGTGCCGAGGAAGTCAGCTCACGCGCCGCGCCTGAAGCGTGACGATTATAATTTCGAACGCCGATCAACATTAAAATGAAGGTCCATAAATTTATTAGACCTAGTGTCGGTCGGGGCGCCTCAGGCCCGCATTATATAAAATATGTCAAGAATTAACCATTATCATACTCAGAACATTCCACTTGACTATCCAGGGATCTATGTCAAGATTGCATAAGATTTGAATAAACGTGACTGGCTTCACGGCTGATGATAAAAACCATATAGGAAAAATAACGTAAAAACAATTTTGATTGGTATAATATAGAGCTAATTGTAATTGTATAATAATACACCGGTTATGTACAACGTGTTTTATTGTAGATTTGAAATTAAATCCCTTGGTCATAATCGGGTTGTTATGGATTGCTTAAAACTGATGATTTGAATGACGTCAAATGTTTGCTAGAGTGGTGAATAAAGTTGGTTTATACATCGCCTGTCCCTATAAACATTTTCGAATGCTTAAATCTCTGTAGATTTTAATTAACTTGACCCTATATATAAATATTTTTAGGTTTAACGGGTTCTCCCGCAAATATTGATAGGGATAGGTGATATATATTTAAAGATTTATTTTATCTATCCTACAAACAAGATAAATGTGTAGGATAGATAAAATAAATCTTCAAATTAATCAATCATATAAATATTTAGATAACAACAAGTGCATATATATATATATATATATATATATATATATATATATATATGCATATAGTGATTAACAAAAAGGCTATCAAATTAAGTTGGCAAATTAAGGCTGAAACCTAAAGTAAATTCATTCAGAAATCATCAAGAAATATAGAGTCGGCGTACGATACGCAGAATATTTCTAAATTACAAAAAATGATGGCGTACATATACAAATAACATCAGCTTTTTATTCATACACACAGTATTGTGTCGAGTAACAGAATTTTCATAGTAATTGGTCAGATAAGGCTTTGATCCTAAACAGAGATATCGCCGACGCCGGCCACGACTTATAAAATGTAAATTTATTGCACGATATTTTACATAAATCCAAATTGACCGCTATATATCGATGGCCTTATATTAAATCACGTTATTATGCTGTGCACAATTATTATAATTTTCATATAATCGCTTTCATAAGGACGCGCGAAAAAACAATTTTATAACAATTCACTTTGATTTATGAATGGTGTGAAAGATTAATGCTAAAATTATCAGAATATGGGTGAAATGTGATTGAGACTTTTTTTTCCAATCTGCTAGGATGAACAACGAACCCCGATACCCTTTTATAAATAATTAACCAAGATATTAAATATTTATCTATTGTGTATATTGTTGTTGTAATCATTATTATGTATAATATTCTCGATACAATGTTATTCCAAAGTAAAATAGTTACAATACATTATGTAAATGAAAATGACAGAAAATCGCTCCAACTGTTGATCATTAAATGGCTTTGCATACAAACGGCCCTACGCTTTGAGCGTATAACGCATAATTATAGCATTTTTAATAATCACAATTTATTGTAATATTTTTAATTTTTCCAGTCGTGAAAAGATCATTAATTTTGAGAGTTGGTAATTATAAGTTAAACATCTGCGTCCACGCGGTCACGGCATCCTTCTCGCATCTAATCATCGGCGATTCATCTAACGAAACGGAGAAATTAATTACATACTAGCTTCCCAAATCTTACTGCTTCGTGATTTTAATTATAACCTGTATTGTATGATTTATAGAACACATATATGGCCTGCTAATTTAAAAAAATATATTTTTAAACGTATAAAAGTCGATATTACGTTTGAATGTACCTATTCCCTACACGGTTTGTGACAATGTCAGAGTCCCCATAATAAATACGACAACACCTATTTCAGTCAATACCTTATGGCTGAACCGAGCGTCAAGTTTTCCCGTGTATTATTAACGAAGCTAGACTATTAATTAAATTGAATTGCAATTAAAGTTATAAGATTCTCAATGCTATCGCGTCCTACGCGTGAAAACGAACACCTTTTTCTTGATAACTGCTTGTAATTAAATCTATCGGCGTCATTATGTCCTTTGCCCCATTTATATAGTATTATTAGTTTATGATTATAGTACCAGGGCGTATTTAAAATTCAAGTTGCGGTAAGGACTTGAAAACGTGGAAACTCTAACAGTTGGAAAATTTAATTAATAAGTATATACATATTTTATTAAATAGCACTTCAAATAAGCTTTACTGGAGCATGTTGGGATTTTAATTGGCCACTAATTATACTAGTTAACTACTTTTTAAATGTGGGAGGAACTAAAGAATTTAAGACAAGAGGTAAACACTGTTGTTTGTCTGTATTTACATTTTCATTAAGTATCTGTTTTCTTTAAGTAATTGGATTTTTTTTTATTTTAACATAAACGAAATATGGCAATAAAAACATATTTTTTTTCTTAAGAATTAAATATTAATAAATTAGTTAGTCACTCACTAACTTCACCAACAGTCAATACTTCTAAAACACAGTATATAGTTTTTATTAGACCATAAAATTTATAAATATTGAATGTTGTTGACAAAAATACTGTTATACATTTTTTAAAAACAACAGAAAATGAGTTTTTTTTAAACTGTAAGTACAAATTCCTTCCAAATTTTATTTTTGTTAGTAATAATTTTTTTCTGTCATATATTCTCGTACTTATAAGTTGTAACGTATTATAAAATGGGGAGTTTGCGGTTATACTGATGAGCGAGTAATGCCTCCCTTCCGGACTGCATTAGGTAATGAACCGGAATTACTTTATTGTGGTATCTTCTTTAAGTGTGAAATATATTATACGCCCTAATGTCGATTCACTTCCTGTTTTTAAGGTCCCTTAAAAGTTTGTTTTGCAAAAAACTTGTTAAAAAACATGAATGAAATGAATTGAACGGTCAGTCGCAAACGGAACTTGGACGAAATGAAAAACATATTTTTTATAAACTTCATACTATTTTTGAAAAATTAAAACTATTAAAAAACCATCACATTAGAAATATTAGATAAATATGAGCAATGTGACATTAATAGGCATTTATATTGATTTTATATTATGAGGCCAGTGGTGGCGCAACGGCACGAAGTGTGACTGTAAAACCGACTGGTTGTGGGTTCGATCTCCATTCGAGGAGATGAAATATTTACTTAAATTTATATTTCCATTTCTTCGCTCTGGTGTCGAGGCTAAGAGCGGCGTTCAGTTCTATCACTCAACACAAAGTGGGGAACGGAGTATCTTAACACTAGGTTCCCTCTGCCTACCCTGCTGTGTGCGGGTTACACCGTGAAGCTGATTTGTTTTTTTTAAATTTATATGATGAAAGGTACTCATAAAAATATAAATATTAAATGGACAATATTCATAAAAAATAATAATACAACTAACACTATATTAAAATACACTGTATTATAATATTATATTTAAAAGTCCATTTCGCGTTGTTTGATGACCTCAAACATTCCCCCGCAAGTCGAGCGCAAATTAATTTTCGCCACAATTACTTGCTCGTGTTACTAATTGAGACTTCAAAGATCCGCTCAGTCTGTACTGTCCTTTTGAAATACATCCTATTTATACAATTAGAAATAACGTATTATATATTTTATGATTCTAATTGCTCTCGTTCATCATTTGGAGACCTTACTATTATATTGACAAATCTTCATAAAGATATTTTTTTTTATTTCCATTAAAGACATATGCCACTTACATGGAAACATTAGTTAACAAAATAAAAATAACAAAATCATAAGTTTCGTACAATATATGTCTTTTATTTAAATGTGTAATAAAAATATTTTAAGCCTACTTCATGAGCGTGTAACTGTAAACGGTGATTTTGGGCTTCTCATTCGAGTGAAATACGATTTTTAATTATTTATTTAGCTTCAAGCTGTATCCCGCATAGAGCAGGGTAGGCAGAGGGAATTTGGAGAACCTCTAGTGTTAAGACACTGTGTATTACGTATCGCAGTAAGAGCAATTTTCTATCGAAATCGTGTAGAGTGGCAGAACTCAAGGTTACTCTTTGACCAAAGAAAGAAATAAAATATTAAATATTTTATTTCCTCGATCGCTAATCAAATCCACAACTGTCGCGTAAACAATCACTCTTTTGTTTTCTGTAATAACAAAGTTAAATTGAAAGTAGCTATTTATATTGAAATAAAATTACCTATTGAGGCCAGTCGCAGGGGCACAAAGTGCGACTGTAAAACCGACTGGTTGTGGGTTCGATCCACACTCGAGGAGATGAAATATTTATTTAAATGTATATTTCCATTTCTTCGCTCTGGTGTCGAGGCAAAGCGCGGCGTTGAGTTCTGCACTCAACACGCAGAATTCGGCAGAAAGTGGGGAGTTAAGTGTCTTAACACTAGGTTCCCTCTGCCTTCCCTGCTATGTGCGGGAACAATTCAAGGACAAACTGACGCCAATATTATGCTTGCCGTAACAAATGGCAATACTACAGTAATATTTAAAAAATAATTTTATATTCAATGCTAGCCTTAAAATGTTAAAATTAAACGAGTTCAATGCAAAATCAGCTCGGTTTCTATCTCAGTGAGGGGTTCTGCCGGAGGCTACTTGCACCGTTCGACCGCAAATATGGGGTCACCCGATAATACCTGCGCAATTACGCCGCATTACCTGCCCACTCCTCAAATACACTCTTGTTATACGATCAAATGTCTCAGACGTGACTGCGAATGCAGTCAATATAAATGCATTATCTTAACATGTAAATTATCGTCGAGCGACCGCTAGGCGCCGATATCAAGGGCAGTTGTAACGGGAGACTATATATTTATAAGTGAGTAGTCAGTTTTATAATGTTATGTCAAATTATATTTAGTTTTAATAGATATAGGCACCACCTATATATTATATTTTTTTTAACGTCACGCTGTATCTATCCCGCACGCAGGGCAGGCAGATGGAAGCAGGCCCAGGGAAGACAGAATAGGCAGATGGAACCTAGTGCTAAGAATTTTTCGGCCAAATTTTAGAGGCATTGTATGTTGAATAGAGGAACTCAACACCGCGCTTTGCCTCGACACCAGATTGAAGAAATGAAAATATTAAATATTTCATCTTCTCGAGTGGAAACCGAACCCACAACCTGTCACGTTTCCAGTCACACTTTGTGCCCCAATACCACGACTGGCCTCAAGTCTATTAACTAATATATAAAAAAATCTAGTTACAATAGCGTTTTCTAAATAACTTATTAGAACAAAAATCTTATAATCAGCTGGAAAAGAAAGTGCAATCAATCGGGACAGCCAAGTCGTGTCTTTTGTAGAGCTTTGTGAGATGCTCGCCCGAACAATCGATCGACCGACGCACTACAATTTGCGTAGTGCAACTGGCAGCTCCTCCGGCAATTTACGTCCGTCGCCTTCGCCTGCCGTTACCCGGTAAACGCTACTGGAATATCGTGTAGTGTAGCCCGTAGTGGTTGGGTGCCTGTGGTGGTGGGATCACCACTTTAAAAAGCACAGTCCGGAGTGAGGTACATGTTAATTATGGGTAATTTTCAAAATCGATCGTCGAGCTTTTGCACTTTTGTGTGGCTTCTTCCGTTTGTGCGTGCTCGGGGGAAAGAATGTGAGCTGAACATGTGATCTAACGACATACTCGTATTACATAAATTCTTAATTTTTCCAAGTATTTACTATAATTCCAATATTACGATATAAAGCAGTCGTGGCGTAGAGGTATAAGGGTGTGACTGTAACGCGATGGTTGTGGATTCGATCCCCATTCGGGTAAATGAATTAATATTTTCATTTCTTTAGTCTGGCATCAAGACAAAAGTTCGGCGTTAAGTTTCGCCACTCAATATGCAATGCCTCGAAAAATTGGGCGGAAAATGGGAAGTAATGAACTGTGAATGAATAATAAGTGCCTTAACCGTAGGTCTACTCTGCCTTTTCTGCTGTGTGTGGAACAACACAACGTGAAGCTGATTTATTTAGACAACTGCAGAAACAGCTACAGCAATCTCTAATTTAATTTAATATTTGTACTAGATAATTTAAAGCTGGCTACCATTTAATAACTTATCCTTGGTAACAAACTCGATAGTTTGATCTGATGTGTAGTTGCGCTCTTACAAGTGTAGTAGGGCGAATTATGGAGCGATCGATTGCTTCTAGATTGCATCTCAATAATGCTTGTTCCAGCCATCGCTCAAGATTGCCGGCGAGCGTGCGCCTCGCTACTATTTGCTTATTATGTTAGTGGGTATATCTTTGTATATCTTTTTTTTTCTTTAGGTAGATATATAAATCAAAAATAAATCAGCTTCACGAACACAGCAGGGTAGGCAGAGGGAACCTAGTGTCTTAACACTAGGTTCCCTCTGCCTACCCTGCTGTGCGCGGGATACAGCGCGAAGCTGATTTATTTTTGATTTGGGAACGTGTCTTAACACGTTCCCGACTTTTCACCGAACTCTGGAGGCGTTGCGTGTTGATTGGCGGAGCTCAACGCCGCGCATTGAGACAATATAATACAGCAATAGACTTTAGGTATATCTTGTTTTCTTATTGCGTTTATTTATAGAAACACAGCAAGTTCGTGTCAGACTAAATGTGTCGTACTAATAATGTCTTCGGTGAGGACATTAGGTATGCGTTTCTGGAACCGAAGCGCCCGGTGACCGTCGGGACGCGGTAATTGATGACGTCGCGGGCTAACGGTGTCCGCCCATTTTCCGTCAATTTTCGTCACTTGAGTGATGGTAGACGGCACCGCCCATAGAGCCCCCCTCCCTCCCTCTCCTCCCCCTCACCCCCGGAGTACCCGCGCACGGCACGCGCCGCGCTAAATTTAAATGGGATGAACTTGTAACTCGGCGACCGCTGACTGCTCTGAGGAATGTGGACGGCGTGGTGCGTTAATCATATATTCGTGACAGATACACACTGAGATGTCGCCGAATAAAGCGGACGAACTGGCCACTTGGTGCTGTTCTTTGTGGTGTCACTCCCGTGATCATATTCGGACGTGTTTTAATGCATATTATACTTCTTGGAAGTATTTAGTTTGGAACTTGACACTATTTTATAAATAAATAAGATTATTAATTTTCCGGTCGGTAAGGTAAGGTAAGGTAAGGAGGCCGGTCGTGGCGCAGCGGCACGAGGTGTGACTGCAAAACCGACCGGTTGTGAGTTCGATCCCCACTCGAGGAGATGAAATATTTACTTAAATTTATATTTCCATTTCTTCGCTCTGGTGTCGAGGTTAAGCGCGGCGTTGAGTTCTGCCACTCAACACGCAATGCCTCCAGAATTCGGCAGAAAGTGGGGAACGGACTGTCTTAACACAAGGTTCCCCCTGCCTACCCTGCTGTGTGCGGGATACAGCGTGAAGCTAATTAATTTTATACGACATTAAAGCCCATTTGATTTCGTGAAAGATTCATTTAATCTTTACGTACGTAACATTTTCAGAAGTAAATAGTGGATTCCGGCTATAATGACAAAGGAGCAATTGCTCTACAAAAGTGCAAATTCAGATAGAGACAAAGTACTACCTAACCTCCCCTAGAGCGAACAAAAGACAGTTGGGGTATAAATAAGCTAGGGGCACTTAATGAACGTATAAACTTCAGACGTACGACGCCAATAGACACCCTGTTTCTACGGTTACGCCTTAGAAACAGTATAGTATGTAGATATATACATTTAGAAGGAAAGCTAAATGTTTTACCTTAAGTCCACAGGGACTTACCTTAAATAATTATTTTATTGACTATATTTTTGTGTTAAATATTGTATAATAAATTATTATAACATTTAGTAGATTTCACAATTTAATAAAAAATTAAAAACTGATAAAATATAAGTCAAAAAATTATAAATAGTTGTTTATTGGCGGAGAACAATCAATCGAAACCAGGCCAAGAGTCGGTTGATGAGAGAGATCATGCAAGCACGTGTTGCTTTTTGTTGCGGCTATTATCTTGTCAGTTGGTCTTAAAGTTCATTGTCTTGTCTGGGATATTGTAGGTAATAGGCCATTCATTGCTACGTGAAAGCAGCTTGGGGCCAACATTAAATATTTTATCGAAATTTGATTTAATAAAGAATAACTTATCCTGTAGTAATATTTTTATTTATTTATGTTAATATACCTATATAGTAAAATACAAGAGAATACTTCGCATTTTATTATTATCTTACCTTACATAAGATATCCGATAAGATTTTTTGTAAAATTAGCACAAATAAAGACCAAAATTAAAATAACACTTTTAACAGAACTGTGGTTAAGAGGAATAAAATATATATTTATATATATATATATATATATATATATATATATATATATATATATATATATATATATATATATATATATATATATATATATATATATATATATATATATATATGTAAAAACAATCCATTTCATCTCAAAATAATCGAAATTTATTTAAATGTATACCTACAATAATTATGATAGCCATTTGTAACGAGAATAAGTTTAATAGGATGCAAAGTAAACGTACCTAAGTGTGATTTATGATATCTCACGACGATCCTTGACTGTGACGAATGGTGACAAGTGAGCCTTTTTGCTTCAAAGCAAATGTTTCCACCATTCTACTTTAACGCAATACTTAAGTGCAGTAAGAAACATGTTTACTTGCCCGCGAAATGATAAATTAGATTTTATATGTCATTTTATTTACATAGAGGTACCTATTTTTATTACGCATTTAAGTACACGTCACGGAACCATTTGAATATATTTTAGGAAAATTTACCATCACGCAATGTACGAATTACTTTTACGCTTAATCGGGTGACCCAAAACTGTGATAAGTTTCTTTACAAAGGTAGGTTACCTACCTACCTTTGTAAAGAAACTTATAAAACACACATATACCTACAAATAATTAGGATATTTAATAGAATTTTTTTGTTTCGCTTCTACCTGGACAGCATCTTCGAGTAAAAAAAAAATCAGCTTCACGCTGTATACCGCACAGAGCAGGGTAGGCAGAGGGAACGTGTTAAGACACTCCGTTCCCCACTTTCCGCCGAGTTCTGGAGACATTGCGTGCTGAGTGGTGGAACTCAACGCCGCGCTTTGTCTCGACACCAGAGCGAAGAAAAGAAAATGTAAATGTAAATAAATATTTCACTTCCTCGAGTGGGGATCGAACCCACAATCAGTCGATTTTACAGTCACACTTTGTGCCTCTGCGCCACTACCGGCCTCTTCGAGTATGTTATACAAAATTATAGAATTTTAAATTATAAAAGCTTATTATACCTAGCAATATGACAAATTTGTATTGTTCTCTTGTCTAACAGTCAATACTAGAACCTACGTTTGTACTTATAATTAATTACTAAAATTAAAATCAAAGCAAAATTAAATCAGCTTCATGCTGTATCCCGCTCACAGCACGAAGAGAGAACCTAGTGTTAATACACTCCGTTCCGCACTTACCACGGAGTTCTGGAGGCATTGCCGCGTTGTCTCGACACCAGAGCGAGGAAATGAAAATATAAATGTAAATAAATAGCTGCGTAGTATAGGCATACCTATTACTAGTATAAGAAAATATTTTATATACATATAACAATTACAACCAAAACGTTCTCATATAAATCAATACATATTAAATATTTAATAAATGGCTTATAATAAAGCATAATATATTATTTCTTATAAATTTTACAGTTACATTGATAGTGCTTTATCAATAAATAGCAAACACCGCGTGACATCACCGCGGGCGGGTTGACGCAACCCGATACGGGGCGGGCCGACGTGTTCGATACGCCCGATTGCCGTGACTTACCAACCAAATGCCACACGAGAATATATGAAACCGATAATAAATAATTAATTCAAGCGTCAACTTTGTTTAATTTTGCGCGATTTAATTATATAGAATTATGGAATATCGATTAAAACACCTGCGTAAATCATTTTGGTATTGTACTATTGGATGTTTAGAAAGTATTGGCTTTTTAAAATAATAGTTTTGTCAAAAAGAAATCAAAGAGTTCAATATGGCGTCACGCTGCCTACGCACGGCGGAAACGTACAGTTCATACATTATTCAAAGGCGAAATACAAATAAATAGGCACGAAATAAATACAAACAAGTTGAATGGAGACGCGGCTGTAGGCGGTGCCGCGCGACATAAATATCAGCTGTGTCATAGCGGATATCTGCCGGGCTATTTCGACCACGACTACGAAATCATCTGCATATTCTACAGATATTCTTAAGTTACAAGATTGTTTATTATTAAAAATTTATTAATAAACATATTAATCGGCTTCACGCTGTATCCCGCTCTGCCTACCCTGTATCCAGCAGGGTAGGCAGAGGGAACCTTGTATTAAGACACTCCGTTCCCCACTTTCTACCGAATTCTGGAGGCATTGTGTATTGAGTGGCAGAACTCAACGCCACGCTTGGCCTCGACACCAGAGCGAAGAAATGGAAATATAAATTTAAGTAAATATTTCATCTCCTCGAGTGGGGTTCGAACCCACAACCAGTCGGTTTTACAGTCACACTTTGTGCCGCTGCGCCATGACTGGCCTCTAAACAAACATAATATTTTTGCATAATTAAATTAGATTGCAATAATAAAAGTTTTATGTAATATAAAAAAAAATGATGTCCATAACTTAAAGCATCTGCACGCCTGAAGTTGTATGGCTTGGTCATCGAGTTGCAATTTAAATGTAATATTTATTTTGCTTGCGTGTGAGCGTTTATGGTCATAAAGATCACTTATCTTACTCTACTTTTTTTTTGTTTTTTTTGCCGAAGGAATATAATTAACATTTTTAACTTGTCATTTTATAAATATTCCACTGCGTTACTTTTTTTTTTTATGACAATGAGAATATTCAAAGAAAATAAATAAAAATTGAGCTTGATAGAGTTTGAGCTTTTAAAATATTTACATATTATATAGTAATAAATATATAATGTAGAGGTATAATAATAAGTAATATCCAATCTTGTTTCTTATGTTTTTCTTTTTTTATCCCCAAACTTAATGTTACGAGTCTTACTTGGGTATGGAATAACATCGAAAATAATTGGAAATAGAAAGAAATAAGTTCCTAAATATCAAATATCAATAATTTCGACCACTGCCGTCTTATTTTATATTATTAAAAGGAAATTACCTCTATTTCAATTTTAACTTTTCTTTTGTCTACTGCAATATATTATACTGCAATATATTAATATAGTATAATGACAAATAATTTGCGAAACATCAAATTTTAATTAAAACTTGAATCAATTTCACTGCCAACCACGTATAGAGTCTCCCACTTGTCCGCTGCTCGTAAATTGAGTAAATAACCATAAATTGCACAAAATCACCAATTATAAGGATGAAGTCAGGAGCTAACGCTCGTGTTCGTTGTACGTCGTCCGAAAATGAACTTGGAATTAAACTGCATAATCACAAAAGATATGTAATATTAAAAAAAATATAATATCTTATCATTGAAAACATTAATGACGTCATTGAAAAATTCTAATTGTTTATGCTCAATACATCATTTTCTTTGTATTAGCTTCACGGTGTATCTCGCACATATCAGGGTATGCAGAGGGAACATGGGAACCTAGTGTTAAGACACTATATAGGTACTATTGTTAACATTAAGACATTTTCCTTCAAATTATGGAGGCGCGTTGAGTTGCGGAACTCAACGCCGCGCTTTGCCTTATTACCAGAGCAAGGGAATGAAAATACTAGGCGGGACCCGCTCGCGGCTTCGCCCATTTGAACTACATAATTATTTGTTTACTAATCTATTTTTAAATTATTTTCGTGTCCTAATTTTTTCATCTTTTCATATATCTTCCATGTACAGACAGAGATCTGTTACATTTTTTTTATATGTACATATAGATTTCATTCCACAAGCGGAAATCGAACCCAAAACCGTCACATTCGCACGCTTGTGCCCCTCCGTGGCGCAGGGGCACAAGCGCACAGCCTCTTAATTTGTTTTTATTTCAATATCTATAATACGTATTTTCAGAATCTTTAATTCTACAAAGTAGACGTAACAAATGGCACCGAGTCGTGATCTAGGATGCTCGGGAGCTCTCGGGTGCGCTCGGTGACGGCGTAATGGCTGCTTCACGAGCGTTATTACAGCCGTCTGACTGCGCGGCAGTACTCTGTGCGGTGTGCGTGAGCCTCATTGTAGCAAACTATCTTTTACTTCCTACCTAATTACCTACCTAACTACCTACCTACCTATACTACCTAGTACAAATTTAGCCACAAATGTTTTTTTTTAGGTATATTTCTGATGTGCTATAATCCTTAGCCTTTCTATATTTTTTTGAATTATCGTTTCAATATGGTAATAAGCAGCAAAACGCTATAATGATATATAAAACTTCATTAAAATATAATCACTCGTCGTATCTCCAGGTCACTGACATATTCGATTAAAGTAGATTTAATCCGCGTCGTTAAATATATAATGACGGCAATTTAGTTTTAAAATTTTAGCACACTAAAATCTCATCAAGTCGAGAAATATTGTCCCTTCGAAGTGAGTCCTTGCAGACAGGATCGCCCGAATAAAAGGCGGTGTTATTATGTTGGTAAAACAAAATTCTCAGTAATGGCCTCATTATGTGGCGAAAATTGCTCGAAAGATTTTTTGTGGCTGTAATATAAATGTATTTGTAATAGCGTTTTAGAAATATTGCGAAGGAGCGGGTCAGAAATCGAGCGGCGCCTGATTACCGAAACTTAATTTATTTTGTTGTAAAAAAAACGACTTAAAATTATCTGTAGCGGCGTGGGAAACGACCCTGTCGCCGGCGGCCTCTATTACGTCATTATTTTCTATTAGATTTTATATTAAAACAAAGATTAATTGGAAACTGATAGTCAATGTGAACTGACAATCGATGTACTCAAATGATTTAATAGCTTGTTTCTATTAACAGCTTAAAAAAAATAAAAAAATATTACATATTGTTTCCTCTGCATACCTTACTGGAAACATGGTACCAACAATACACAATAAAATAAATTAAATAAAAAAAATAGCTTCACACTGTATCCCGCACACAGCAGGGTAGGCAGAGGGAACCTAGTGCTAAGACACACCGTTCCCCACTTTCCGCCGAGTTCTGGAGGCATTGCGTGTTGATTGGCGGAACTCAACGCCGCACTTTGCCTCGACACCAGAGCGAAGAAATGAAAATATAAATGTAAGTAAATATTTTATCTCCTCCAGTGGGAACCTCGAACTCACAACCAGACAATTTTACAGTCACACTCTATGCCCCTGCGCCACGACTGGCCTGACTCAATAAAATAAGTTTTTGATTTTCAAATAAGTATTTATTAATTAAAGATACAAAAAAACCAAAAACCTTGTTTGAACCAATTATCTAAACTAGACATATATTGCGTATCTTGGTGGTCGGATATTTTATTGCCTTTTACGATAATTGATCAGTATAATAAACGATCTAATCAATACCATACATACATACATACTATAATAAAAGATCTGCGTGAATTGGTCCTAATAAAGTTTGTGAATGTTAATCAGGCGAGTCGTTGAGCAACGTGTCATAAAATGCGCCACTGGTTCGGATGTCGCGGGCGCTTCGCTGCGGGGGGGCTCGAGGGACCTAATTGATTTGTGCCCCAGGCCACAATCAAAACAGATCGTATTTTATAAGAGGTATCCTTGCAGAGGGAGAGGGTGCGGAGACGAACGTGGATTAGTGACAAAAGTTATTTTTTGACAATTTTTTTTATTTTTATTTGTTTTTTTTTATGCAATCACTACATTTCGTGATGCTGTCAATGGTAGTGCGAGGTATTCCGTACTGGATATCCAACGCCAGGATCTAACCAATATGGGAAAAAGAAAACAATTTTGCAACTCTTCCTAATTGAAGTCGAACATCAAAACATCATACGTAAGCAAAACAATATTAAGAAAACCTTTTTTAAAAAAAAAACGTCAATAGATCGCTAAAAATAAAAAAAATAAAAAAATATATAATTTAACAGTTACGTATCTTTGCTTAGTGAAACGATGCTGTTGCAAATTCTAATGTGCTCAGTGATCAAACACAAGAAAATCAAATGATCATTTGATAAATGGTCCCCGGGGGTGCCCCTGCGTTGTCGCGCTCGTAATGCGGTCAGTGCGCTGTCGTACCCCTGGCATAGGAGCTCGAGTGTTATGGGAAATTATGGCCACCCCTTGGATATTTAGCTAAATACTGTTGGCTTACTACACTAATATAGCTGACTATGTTTATTTTAAAGTTTTTCGAGAATATGTGGTTTAGAAGAGCGAGTTCTTTAAATTTTAGATGAGGCACGTACATATGTAAATTTAGTTTATAATACAATAGCCATACAGAATAGGTTTATAATAATAACGAGACAAGACGTGGCTCAGGATCATAATTGTATGACTGTAAAAACGACAGGTTTTATGTTCGATTCCCACTGGAGGAAATTAAATATTTAATATTTTCATTTCTTCGCTCTAGTGTCAAGGCAAAACGCGGCGTTGAGTTCCGCAACTCAACACGCATTACCTTCATAATTAGACGGAAAGTGTGTGTGCAGCGGAATAGACACTAGGCTTCCTCTGCCTACCCTGCTCCATGTGGGGTACAGTGTGAAACTGATAAAAAAACTTAAAAATAACATATCTATACTAATATTGTAAAGCTAAAGAGTTATTTGATAAAACGCGTTAAACTCAGGACATACTGATTGGAATTGAAGAATTCTTCGTATGTTTGTTAGCATATATATCGAGGAAGGGTATATATAAGATATATGCTATATTCACTTACATTAACTGTTTCGATGTAACCCTACGGTGCTAGTTACTTCGGGCACTTATAATTTGTAGTATAGCATATACAACTCTTACTTATTTTCACAATGAAGCTTCCATTTTTAATTATAACTAAAAACTCTTTGATCAGCTTTATAACTATAAAAACCGGTGCGAGTCGGACTCACCCATCGAGGCTCCCAATTTCAGGATTGTAGGTCAACGAAAAGTATGTGATAAACTTGACCTTGCACCTGGGCATATGCAGTCATTTTGTAGGTATGCAATGAACTACAAATGCCTATAAGTTTGTAATGGTTATTTTTTTCTGTGAAACACCTATAAATTTCCACTTTTCGGATTTTTTCTCAACTGGAACTTAGAAAAAAATTAATCATATACCACCTATACGAGCTAAAAATATTATTGACTACGAGACTAAACTCTAGTTTTCACTATATAATTAAACAAACATCTATCGGAAGACATTTC
The DNA here is from genome assembly GCA_013421005.1 of Heliconius erato x Heliconius himera. NCBI lineage: Eukaryota > Metazoa > Arthropoda > Insecta > Lepidoptera > Nymphalidae > Heliconius > Heliconius erato x Heliconius himera. The sequence continues at coordinate 113,824 of JAATLQ010022288.1, forward strand.
ACTATAGACTAGAGTTTCGTAACAGTCGATGGGGCAACAAATAGATCAGTCCATTAATCACGGCTTGATTCGGCTCCACTGTACGAGGGTGAGACGATGCGATAAATCTCGTGGCGACTGCATTGCGGTACATACGCTGAAAAATTACCGATTGAAATAAACATGCCATACTGATCACGCCTACAAGTATTTCAGCTTGTGAGTGCTGTTGTAGATTTTGTTGTATTATATTCCGCGAATGTACCAATTAAATGGAATAATTTGGTAAAATAACAAGTTTTCTAATCATCATCATCGTGATCACATAGTCTGACACTGTAAGGATTAAAAAAAGCAGCTTCACGCTGTATCCCGCAGACAGCAGGTTAGGCAGAAGGAACCTGGTGTTGAGACATTCTGTTCCCCACTTTCCCCCAAATTTCGGGGGTATTGCATGTTGAGTGGCGATACCCAACGCCGCGATTTGTCTCGACACCAGAGCGTTGAAATGATTTTTTTTTTTTTTTAAATATTTCATTTTCTCGTTTTAGGGATAGAACCCACAATCAGTTCCGTTTATGCCTCTGCACAGTGGTCAGTGGTCTCCATAAGGATTAATAAGAGTTAATATGAGTCCTACCAATTAGCATTGAGTTTTGTCACTTCACAGGTATCGTAGTGTCTTTCTGCTTTCATCTTGTTATCTATATACCTATATTAAAAAAATCTTTTTTTATTCAGTGATGACTACTGGATGGTTGATGGAAAATGGTGGATAAAACTGAAAGGTTGTAATTTGACATGTAGGTAATTGAGGAAGAGTAGCACTAAGAGAGAAGTTCGTGCGAGAACTACTTTTTTATTAGGCATTTTAAAATCCACGCAAAAATAATTTTACATCATAATGGATAGTATTACATAGGTACGCTGGACTAACTCTACTATCAAACTATCTCTATATTAATATTAAGTGACGACGATATATGTACATATGTGTCTGTATCTATCTACCGACGTTGAATAAATTTAATATGTACTGATTAATATACAGGTAATAATTAAGTAGATCGTACCGTCATTTACGTTCATCAGTTCTTAGATGGTATTATTTCTAATGAAAAATATACAAGATTTTTTTTATTATATATATTATATTTCTTGGTGACGACAAATGGCGAATGACAGAATTATGAATGCACATAAATTATTCTTATACGATGTCGCTTTATTATACACCAATCTCCATGATTAGACATTGCTATATAAATTATAAAAATAATCCACAAAAAATGGTAAAAACACTGTTACAAATAAAACATATTAGACGACTAATAAGAACTTGGAGTTATTCTTAACTATTTACATACGTCCAAAAGGTTATATATATGTACCTACATTATGAAAGTATTTTTTTTTAATCTGAAGGCACTCGAGAATGCGCCCACGCACGTTCATTGTATGCAAATTGAGGGTCGCGAGTCGCTATTTGCGGCCCTGACTGTCATTCTTTTTTCTACGGACTTTGGTAAATTAATTTGTTACAGATACTATCATGTTACATAATTTAAAGTTTTATATAAATTATCTTATTTTTAATCGCTCAACCACATTATAAATTAATTTTATATTGTGTTTTAGCGAATAAAACATTAATGATCAATTTAAGTATATTATAGTTGAATATAGAATATATAGTTAAATAAAAACTTAAACTTAAAGGCCGTCGTGGCCTAGGGGCGCAAGGGTGTGACTGTAACGTGACGGTTGTGGGTTCTATCCCCACTTGAGGAAATGAAATATTTATTTAAATTTATATTTCCATTTCCTCGCTCTGGTGACGAGGCAAAAGAGCGGCGTTGAGTTTCGCCACTCAACACGCAATGTCTCCAAAATTCGGCGGAAAGTGGGGAACGGCGTGTCTTTACACTAGGTTCCTTCTGCCTTCACGCTGTATCCCGCACACAGCAGGCTGCTGTGTGCGGGATACAGCGTGAAGCTGAAAAACTTAATATAATTTTTATTGGTGTTCAATAAGAAGTCTGTAAGTCATTTGTATACAAAGTTTATAAAATATGCTCTATAAAAGTAAATGTACGTATCAACCAGTTTATAATTATTTGGGGTAAGAAATCATGCCGAACACCTACGTACTATGATTTTTTTAGCTTTACGCCGTGTCTCGCTTATAGTAGGATAAGCAGAGGGAACCTGGGAACCTAATAACTAAGTCTTAAGACACTTCCGTTTCCCACTTTCCGAAATTCTAGCAGCATTACCCATTTAATAGCGTTCTTCGATCAAATTTTGATTTGATCGAGGTCGTGGTTTGTAAAAAAATATTAAATTTCCTCCAGTGGAAATCGAACGCACACCTGTTGCGTTTACAGTTGAATTCTTGTGCCCTTGTGCCACGACTGGCCGGTTATTAAATAAAATAAAATAAATTAAAAACAGAAGTATTGGAAAATTGCATGAGATCCAGATACAGATCGTAGTGCTAAAAATGGAGGAAAAAAAGAAAGAAATTTTCAAAAGCAAGAAGTTATTATTAAAATTTCAACGCACGCTTATCGGTGTTGAGCTGGACGAACGGCACTTCTATATAGTGCAAGGAGTATGAATGGCCGACATTCTGGCGAGTCATGGCGGGAATTCCATTGTGTCTCGAAATCACGACTGTACACGACAACGACAAGCGTTACTTGTCACGACATCATTCTGATTGTGAATGAACGAGGGTCAGAGATCGAAACGTTCGAACCTTTATACCTTGTTATGGATATCATGTAATATTATGTAAATTAAAAGAAATATATATTAAATTTGACATTACAACGATACTAGATGAAAAATATATCATTTACATATTTACGATGTACCTTGTTTTTTTCTTAGTTTTATTATAACTAATCTCAAAAACTCATCACAGTATTTAACTCGTATTTATAACGTTTTCAAGGCTTGCGTAGAATTTCTCTCCGTTTTTAATGAAACTATTAAAATAAGTCGCTGTGAATTGTTCTTAAATAAAATTCAATTATACATAATAGACGTAATGGACGTTAGAACGATTTTTTAGTTTTATTTTGAACATTATGTTCAAAGTAATAAGAGAGAAGGTCTTTGTGTGGCTCATAAAAACTACATCAAGATGTTTGTGGAGATAAAGCCAATATGTAATTAACTTCTCTTTTTATCGCCTCGTCCCTATTCCAGCTGAAACTTTACCGACTAATAAACCGTCGTTTTGAAATTATTTTACACATTAATATTTATAAACAAATCCAAGAAATCATTATTAGTTTTAAAGCGAGTTACTATTATATTGTTATTTACCATCGTAATAGTTCATGAAAGTTTATTTTTAAACAAACTAACTGAATATATTTTTATATCTGAGGATCAGAGGGATCTTAAAGAAGAGTAGGTACTCTGAGGTCCTTGCGATCATCAGATTACTAATATTTTTGAAAGAACATAGTGACGATATCACTACTCAATTCATTATTATCTAATATCGATGACAGTTAAAAGAGTACAAATTAAGTAGATAAAAATGGATCACAACACACTAATCTATATAGGCTCTCCAGTTAGAACAATACACGCAGCGCGGTCAGAACGCGTCCAGAAATTTACTGTCCATAATTACAGGGTAGCCTGAGTTAATTGCAGGCAGCCCGCCCCGCCGCCGGCCCCCCGCTTTTTGACTAAATAAAAATTGACTAATATTCATAATAAATAATGAATTCTCCAGGCAAGCCGTGAGATTGCTACGTATAGATTTTCACTCGATTAATGTAGGGACTAATCAAATGATCAGAATGTATGTATTGGCTTTGCAGATAATAAATAAATGTTACAAGATAAAGTGGATGTATAAAGATTGTTTTAAATTAAATTGAAATATATTTCTTCATATTATTAACTGTGCAAAGTGGAGAAAATATGAATAGGACATTTTATGACATATATATTTTACAAGATTATGTTCATAAAAACGTACGTGTCAATTTAATTATTTTTAATACTTACATATATAAAACTTAATGTGTAAATATACGTATAATTTTATTATATTAAAATAGTGTAAGGTTGAAATGTGTACATTTACTTATGAAGACTAATTTGGGCAACGACGCGGCCGGTCGGAGCAAAAACTTGTTCGTTGCATGTTGCTTGGTGTAGCTCGAGGCTCTTCTTATAATTGCAGGGTTTCACCCAAAAGCCCTCAATTATAAAATAATAGCAGATGTGGATCATAGTAATAACAATTATTATCACGCTCACTCGCTATCATTACTTTTGAAATATGGCCGATCAACCGCGAGATGTATGCAAACCCTGGAATGTGCAAAATCTTCAATCTTCGTTTGTAGGTTACTGTTTTAATTTTTAAATCATTTAGATATTTAAAAATTAACTTACAAATGAAATCAACATTTTATATTTCCATTTCTTCGCTCTGGTGTCGAGGCTAAGCGCGGCGTTGAGTTCTGCCACTCAACACGGAATTCCTCCAGAATTCAGCACAAAGTGGGGAACGGAGTGTCTTAACACTAGGTTCCCTCTGCCTTCCCTGCTGTGTGAATGGGATACAGCGTGAAGCTGATAAAAAAAATACAAATGCTATTTTATATTTCAATTGCTATGGCTGCAAAATTAATAGTTTAATAATGTCTTTAATTAATTACTGGCGTTTAATTACATTCTAGACAATAAAGATGGAATAATTGTTTATGATAATTTAGATAATAAATTGCCTTTGTATAACAGAACCTTTAGTTTCATATTGATCACTTGAAATTATTTGAATGTTCAATAATGTTCGGTTGTAATGC
>JAATLQ010022288.1:118743-132012 GCA_013421005.1 Heliconius erato x Heliconius himera
GGGGGGGGGGGGGGGTGTTACTGCAAGATCGACTGGTTGTGGGTTCGATCCCCACTCGAGGAGATGAAATATTTATTTACGTTTATATTTCTTCGCTCTGGTGTCGAGACAAAAGCGCGGCGTTGAGCTCCGCCACTCAACACGCAATGCCTCCACAACTTGGCGGAAAGTAGGGAACGGAGTGTCTTAACACTAGGTTCCCTCTGCCTACCCTGCTGTGTGCGGGATACAGCGTGAAGCTGATCAAGGTAAATAGTATTTTTTTTTTATATTTAGGTATTCATTTTAGTTAAAGAGCATCTTTTATAACATTTCAGTTTTATATTTTTAACATTGTAAATACGTCGAAACTTATATTTAAGGATATGTATTATTTGTGTATTTTATAAATATTATATATAGCAGTGGCACGGCCGTATCTAGATATTTTCTAAGCCTGGACTATAGTTTTAAGTAGAGATATGTTCGTGTAGTTTTTTTTTATATTTTCAAGTTCTGTGTATTCGTGAAGTCCATAGTTAAAAATACATTAATTAACAACAAAAATATCTTAATTACCAGACTGTCCTTTATATATTGTTAAAAGCTAAAGCTAAAAATAAATCATACATCGATTCCTACATCTGAAAATTAGCTATGGAAGCCTATCGAGTAGGACCTCCTTGTACTTAGTAGACGTCCGACGCTAGGTGAGCTCGTTGCTCGTCCCATCATTACTCCAGCAGCTATACTATTAATCATTGCTTCTACCGGATAATTCGGCAGTTGATTTAGTGAAAAGCAACATGTTATTACGGGATAAATCTCTATCTAGAAAAGCTAAGAGGTCTAAGCGCGCGTCTGATTTATGGCGCCTCTGGCAATCGTCGAGTTGCGTTTGATTTGTGATTCTTCCAGATCTCTGTTGTTTCCATCTTTAGTTGAATTTTAATGAATGGCTTTGGAATTATACATTGTAGTCTGTAATTATAATTTGTAGCGTTTAATTATTGCTTTTACAATGGCATTATTTAAAATTTATATCTTAGAAATGGAAATATGTGAATTATGCAAACCGATTTTAGCCTCTTGAAGATTAATTTCTCTACAAGTTAATAATTAACTATCCAAAAATTATAAATATTTTTATACTTATATACTCACTTATAACTTATATGACAAAACGAAGTCGAAAACATAAAAAAATACGATATTTATCTTTATATTATATTATTATTTATATTTCTCGTTCTTATATTGTTCGTTCTTGCTTATGTGCTATTTCTGAGATTTTAATATTACAAATTAAATTTCAACTGATCTTTTACAAAAAGACGACGACTTACCCTTTAGTATCGGCGAAGGCATTACACGCAGATAGCATCTTGATTTATAACGGCTATCAAGCATCCCCTCTACCCCTTCACCTCATTCAGCCATCTTTCCTTTTAATCTAAAATATTGTACAGAAAGAATCTTAACCTTAGTGGCTTAAATGAAAATAAAATAATAATTTAATAATACTGTATTGTGAAATATATACATTTCAAACAAAATATTCAAGTACGCATTAACATTTAATTTAAAACTTTCTATCATTATATTATGTATTTCTTTTTTAAAAATAAAAATAAAATTATGATCGAATATCCGTTTAGTTGCTATAGTACTTACTAGGTATATCTATCTCTATGTATAAGAAATAAATGTGAATCTAAACAAAAAGGTAATAATGGGCTATTATTAGCAACCACAATAAATAAATCAAACTATTTTCCAATTTAACCCAAAGCGTACTTCTTCCTCATTTAATTATAATTTCAATCTGATTTGCAATGAATGGCAAGTCGGATACAGACATACTAAACATGTTTTGCTGTATGTATATGGATGTTGATAAATTTTGCCTGAGGTTCCTGATTGGAAAACCCAGTGTATATAAGCGTGATGTAAAGAGACAAATATCTTTATCTATTTTAATATATTAGAAAAAAAAATCAGTTTCACACTATATCCCGCACACAGCAGGGTAGGCAAAGGGAACCTAATTCAGTCGAATTCTAAAGCCATTTTAATATAATAATACATACATATGTAACTAATTCAATTTTCGGCTATTAAATTACCCACAACTAAAGGTAAAAAGAGTGACTTATTCCTCCAACGTAATATTCTGCCAGAGTAAAGTAAGTATTCAATAAAACATGCCAACTCGTAAAACGATGCACAGTGCACGGCAGCATTCATGACAAAAAACTCAACTCAACAAGGAGATTCGACAAGCTCACAAAAGCTCATAAAAGCTCTCGACTATTATGTAGTTATTGTTACAGGGTGGAAACACTGTTACTACATGGACACGCTAGTTTATTTTGTTAGGCGCATCTCGTCGACGCTCATGCGTTGGCTATCGTATCATGCACTTCTCATGTTCTGAGATTATCTCACTTGGACCGTTTGTTTGGATGTCTCAATTTCATAAATGTTCAATTCTTTTATATATAGTACTCGTAGGTAAGGTTTCTCAACAAAATTATTTCGTAGTATTTATTCAATTTTGTAAATTTAGTAGATACAAAGAGTCGTGTGGTTTTTGCACTTGTTCTTGTAACGCTATAATTAATTTAAAATAATTTATGGATTGAAACGAAATTGTACTAATTAGTAAGAATTTATGTCTCAACACTTTGTCAAGAATAGTATTGCCAATAACTTATATGTTACGTTCCCGTTTTTATGTTTTTGCCTGTTCTCTCAATCTTAACATTGAAAAAAATCTTTAAAAGAACGGAGATTTGTACGTCTAACATCTATTAAAACTAAATATGCTATGTTTTTCAGTTGATACCAATAAAGAAACAAGAAAAAAAATCGATAATCGAATGTACGATGCTCACGAAAATTGAAAAGTCACTTTACTTTTCGAACATACTTTGCATATAACATAAATAAATAAATCAGCTTCACGCTTTATCCCGCACACAGCAGGGTAGGCAGAGGGAACCTAGTGTTAAGACACTCCGCATATTACATACACATTTAAATAATCACTCATCAGTAATTAAACACAGTTCTTGTTGGTTATTACAAAAAATAAACCTCAAGTATCACATTTAATATCAGCAAACATTTTAAAGAGGGCTGGTAATCCTATTATGTCAGTAAACATTGTTTACCTAAGTGCGTACTGACGTCTCTCCTTCATCGTCAAATGAACATCACATCGCGAACTCATTGTGTCAACACTTGCATTTACAGTTCGCTGTACGGAAGCATTCTCAATGTACGCCTTTATTCCGGGATTAAGCGGAATTTTGCATAGGAAACGGTCGTCAAATGTCCCCTATAGAACTATTGAATAGTCCATGCAGTGAATGGGGCTAAGCGGACTACGTATTACAATGTGCGTGTCAAAAAGGAGAAATCACACGTGTTTTGAATGCAATTCTGACAATATTATGGGTAGATGACATGAGATTATCCTTGGTTGGATAAAATCGACTGTTACATCTGATATACATTTTTACTTTAAGTTATTAGTAGGTATGCCAAAAAAAAGTTTTGTAAGTTTGAGAAATATATTTTTATTTTATACACCATAATCTTGTCGTATAGTGTGAAATATTCGATGGCATTATAATTTAATCCAATACGTGCATGAAGTAATTAAGTATGAAAATTTGCATAGATACATGACTATTAGATAAAATTGTAAAATAACAAGTATTCCTCAGGTTCAAAGTTTTGTAATATTTATATTACACAGATACATTTTTTTACTCGACTACGGCGAAGCAAATAAGCGGGTTATGATTTTGACCTGTATGTATGTATATGATATGTGTATATGTATGTATGTATGTATGTATGTATATATGTATGTATGTATGTATGTATGTGGGTATGAATGTTCATCTGTTCCCTGATAATTTCTAAACTCTAAACTCTTGATCCTCCGCTCGTTATAGGCTACATGACGTCACGGTAAATTGCAGTCACCTGATAATTGCAAGAATTTCTAAAATCACTTCTATACTAGCTAGGTATCATAATTGGACAAATAACACGAATTCACATAACTCCAAAATAAGCTAAATTAAAATAATATATAAAAACTAAAATTCGAGTACTAAACACGGTTTAAAAAGTACAAACAAGAAAATAGTCTCCGCTGAAATTATAATGTACAAATTATTAAAAACTTACGCTCACGTCTAGCCTTTCAAAATATCTTTATTAGACACATAAAAATACGCTAAAATATATTAAGTATAAGTAAATTGTTTATTTAATATATATTACTTTATTTATTTAACATAATAATTTTAGCGGGGACTATTTTCTTGTTTCGTACATTTTAGAGCATGTTTCAGTAATCGGGTTTTAGTTGTAAAACTTTCCATTTATTAAATTCTTGTAGGAATTTAGTTCTAAGCAAATGTTTTGTGAATATATTTAAGACTATTGTGCCAGGCATCTTTACCAAATCCCAAATAGGTATGTAAAATAATTTTTAAGCTTAAATAAAAATATGTAATAATTATATAGCACTTTGTCTGATTTAATGATACGGTAGTACAATACGTTACAATGGCAATATACTAAGTTCATTGTGAATGTTATTTGAAACCTACAGTCCCTGGTGATGGGCGGGACGAGGGCGGCACTCCAGATGCGTGCGCGCAGCGCGTGCTCTGTGTTGTTTACTCTACAAAAATATTTTCAAGCGATAACTATTACGTAAGATTGTTTTTTTCTTGTATGTATTAAAAAATAATTACATATTTTAAATATATGCGTTATTAGGGTTGCAAGATGTATAATTATGTTTATAAGCACATTATATGAATCTGAAATTCAGTTTGTTCAGCAGTAATCTACTATCTACGTATGAGTGCATTAAAAATATAAATTCAAGAGGTACTACCTTATTACATAACGGAAAATACTCTTCTAGTACTTTGAACTTAAGCTGTAATGACAATAATAGGAATTGTGCCTGTGAAGAGTACAGGGCGACGCCTGCGCGCGCGCATATTATAATAATTACGTACACGCGCCGCGCCCCGCGCCTTCTAATCACTGTTATTTGCACATGTTATTCTATATTCTACACAAAATGGTCTATCGCGACGACATCTAAGCATTGTTGTTGAAATAATTGAAAACTTTGTTTAGTTAATGAATATGAAAATTCAAAATTCATATTAAGTATACAAAACATAACATTCATAATAAAGCAATTCAGAAATAAAATTCAGTTTAAATGAGGAATTGTTTAAATAAAAAAATTCTCGCGATATCTAAATAAATTTATTGGTTTTTAAAGTTTACAAAATAAATAAACAAGCACGAAATGCGAATATTTTTAGTGGATAAAATAGTAAAATGAGTTGAATCAGTTAATGACATAGATAAGGAGCATATTTTTTTAAATAAATACTTTATACTAGTATTGCATACACCGGTTTAGAAGAACATCTGGTAACGTATCTTATGACTAGATTCGCGTGATATCAAAATGAGAAAAGTGCATCCTGTCATATGAGGCGTATCCGCCCCACACAGATTGGGTGCGTAAAAAATGAACCAATTTTTATAATGGCGTTGGGGTAACGATTCATATATACTTTATTACAAACCGGAAACATTTATTACATTTGAGAGGTGAAAAAATATTACTTTAGTGAAATCTCTTTCTTTAGATATCTACAAAAAGAACAGCTGGGCTTTTAAACAGCGATACCTACCAATATGATCAATATTTCTTTAGTCATTACGATAATATTCACATATTTTTATCTATATTTATGCATTAAAGTAATATTAATCTTGGCGTTTTAAGTTTCATGAAGTATAAGTATAATTTTTTATTTAACTATTTGCAGATTTTTATTAAAAAAAATTCTAGTTAAACATTAATAAATAGTATCTATTCAAAACTCTGTTACATGAATAAATGCGTTTTCGTTTTATATTAGTTTTGCGTGAGTCCGCCCTAACCGCCCTGCGCGACCCGCCCCGCGCGTAAACAAACACACGGACAGCGCAACGTACGAGTGAAACAGAGAGTGTACGAGAAAGACCGTGGCCGCGCTCAGTCAACCACTGAACCCTGCAATTAGTAGGCGAGATTCAGCCGCGGCATCGATTCGTTACGATACTTTACGATTTTTCTTCCTTACGAAAAAAATCTTATTACAATTTAATAAGATTTTTTTTCTTGTAATACGTATTCGCGTGTGATGTTAACGTAAGGGATTTATGGGCTGACATGAACTGTGCGTACTATCAACAACATGGGGTCTCGCACCCCGCACCTCACAATGTCAACGATAATTACTTCAACGAGGTAATCAGAATTGTCTTTAATTAACATAATACTATACTATTAATATAATATTTTTTTTTAATATATTTTTACCAATGTATTTGCTTTGAAGTTTATTTTGACATATATTTTTTGGATTTAGCAATGCTTAATATTTACTTACTCTTTATCTACTATTATTATAATAAAAAGTTTGGTGTATTTTAGGAGAGGAGGATTTAGGAGAGATTTATTTGTACATAATATAGTTTGTAATTTTATATGAACGTACAAAACTTCAATTTTTTTATATTTAACGGTACTTAATAAAAAAAATAACTATTTTAAACGAGCGCACAAACTAATAAAAACACAGTAAGATATTAATTCATTTTTACAATTACAACAAATAGATATAGTGCTCTTTTTCACAATTTAAAACGTAAATACATATATACATCAGAATAATATTAAAAATTGATTAATGATACGACTTCTAATTACTGTAATTTTTGTTTTATAACCTCCTTTAATATGTTAAGGTTATGCCATTATAATTTATACGTTCTTGTCAACTTGACGTATCGACTACAGTTTTATCGATAAAAGTAATCTACGGGTACAGTGAGTAATGACTGTAATGTGTAAGATCTACATAAAAAATGTCAGATTGTTTAAATAATGTCGTTACATGCAAATTGTGTATCAGTCAACGGTTTTTTTATGTTGACTGTACAATATGACAGATTTAAAATTAATTATATTTCACAATTGAATTACCATTTCGCCTTCGCTCTCTTAATATAAACTTATATGAGTTGCAAAATGAATGCGATACAAATAGGTATGGTAGTAAAATATGTTTTTTTTTTATTTCACACGATGGTTGTGTGTGTAATTCCACTTAGGGTAATAATACCAAATAAACCAAGAAGAACTTAGAGTAGGCGAAGTGATGTAAAAGTAGATTGTACCACCTACGTGATCGGTATATTAAAATAATAAAAAATATTTGCACAGTTCAGAAAAAAAATCAGTTCGATCCACACTGGGAGAAGCAATTACTATTTATTAGTAATTTAATTTCTTCGTCCTGATACTAAGACAAAGAGCGGCGTTGAGTTCCACTCAACACGTAATGCCTCAAACATTCGGCGGCAAGTGGGAAACGTAGTGTCTGAACGCTAGGTTCCCTCTGCCTACCCTGTTATATACGGAATACAACTTGATGCTAAAAGAAAAAAAATCTAATTTTCATACATATATTGAATTACAACAAAGTAACTAATAATCATTTAATAATGTATAAATTATTTACAACAATTAACAACGGTTGACGTACATGTACCTACTTCATTTAAAGAAAAAAACTAATTGCCCTTTATTAGGGTTCAATATCGGCCAAAGTGTAAATTAGGTAGTTCACGCGAAACCAAACACGAAGGTATGAATAAAAAGACGTTCACAAGAATTTAACAAAGCAAGGTAACAAAGGAACGAATGGGAATAAAAATATTTAATTGGTATTATTATGAGTGATTACCGTACAAACACCTCCCGCCGCGTCGTCACACTAGACGCTCTATTGTCGACCACTCTCTGTATATTCCTTTGTTGTCTTACGATATGGATATTTGTATTGCAGTGTAGGTTCGATTTGTGTTTATTATATTACTATAATATACGTATTTTACAAGTGTCGTAAGTCAAGTTTATAAATAGAATATCTCTCCTAAAAAACTAAGAAACACGTTGATTTCCTTTTTATTTTGATTTGAATTTGAATAAAATAAATGCTTACTTTAAACTAAAAAATACTTTTTATCACTGTAAGGCATTAGTAAGAACGGAAGATCACAAACAGTAGATGTGTTTTTTTCTCTTTTCGTAACTATGTGAGAGTGTAATTATCATAATGTAGGCTTAAAACGCATTTTCGGTGCACGACGAGCCAGTCATCATAATTAAATGCAATCCTTTTAACCTATTTTTTATTCAGTATCGCTTTCTGGTTTTATTTTAGATATTTTTTCGATAACTATATTTTTTGATATTAATATAATTAATACCTAAATATATTAAATATTCTTGCAATTAATATATTTTTTACACATTTTTTTAAATTACGTTTGTCTGATTTTTATTATATATATATTTCAAAGTAAACACAAAACTTTGAATCTCTAATGTGTAATAAAAAATATAAACATCTGTCACTAAATTATTACTGTTATTATTCATTCTGTTGCATTCGTATCTAATATAAAAAGAAAAAAAAAATCATGCGTAGGCAGTGTGTAATTACCCATACTTTCCTATTCCCCCAAGGAAATTACCAGCGAAGGCTACTTTATTTTAATGTGTTATACATTATCACTTTTATGTAAAGCAATTATTTACATTTATTTTTATAGAAATAGAAACGAAGTGAATTTTATGATAGTTTAAGCATTCATAATTTCCTATAACGTGGAGTTTCATTACATTCAAGACTACTTATTGCAGCTATTAGATACTAAAACAGCAAATTTTTATGTACTCGTAACAATATAAGTTTCTTAATAGCATTTACTTTTTTAGCAATAAAAATAATTGCCAATATAATTATTAGTGTATTAAATATATTGATGGACGGCCCAGCACTGGAAGAGGTGGCCATCTTTAGAAGAGACCTTTACTTGAAAGGGGTTCTAATTAAAATAACTGAGAAATATATATATATATAAATATAAGATTTTAGAAATAATATTTATTTAAATAAAAAGAAGACATATTTTATAAATAAGCTTATTTTCTAAATTGTACAATTGTTGTTAATTAGGAAATAAAAGGATTATTATTTTTATTTACTTAAATATATTAATTTTACTCCATTTTTAATTGCATTATAATGATCAGTAAACTATTGAATAAGGAAACATACAGATATTTTCATTTCCAGTTAACTTAACATATACTTCAATTCAGAACTTAACCGTTCAGTAACCGTAGGTATGTTTTTGGTAAACTCTACATACCTACATATACCTATATATTTGTTTCTTTAAATAAATCTTCAAAATATAAAAAAATAGAGCGTCATTAGCGGCATAGTATAGAACTAGATCGATAACGTAACTATATTCGAGTTTCTTAAACTAACGCACATACGTATATTTTTCGTAAGCTCTACATATACAGGTATATTTGTTTCCTTAAATAAATCATCAAAATATAAAAAATTGAGTGTCATTAAAACGCTGCATCCTTATTTTGGTGGCATAATACAGAACTAGATCGGTAACTTAACTATATTTGAGTTTCTATGTTTTTGGTAAACTCTACCTACATATATATTTGTTGCCTTAAATAAATCCTCAAAATATAAAAAAATAGAGTGTCATTAAAACGCTGCATCCTTATTTCGGTGGCATGACACAGAGCTAGATGGGCGCAGGGACTATGGTCTTGGCCCCGGCCTCGGTCTCGCAATTACCGGGCGTAATTATAGGGCCGCCGCCGCTCGGCGCCGAAACCGGCCGACTCCGCTGCCATAATTAAAAACCTTCTAAATTAAATTCGCTCGTGTACCCACGGAGTTATGATAACTTTTTAGGGGCCCTCTGATTAGTTTCTGTTTTTGTGCCACGAAATAGAGTTAGTTTAATCGTATGTAGATTTATTTGTGTATCATTAATGATTTATCTTATTAATGTTAGGAGATTATATATTTAGATATTTTAGTGGAAAGTAAATCCAAAATTTATACCGTATTTTAAATTATATTTCGCTACTCCACACGTAATGCCTCGGGAATTAGGTGGAAAATGTGGGACGAAAAATATTCTAATGGGAACGTAGTGTTTTAACACTAGGTTCCCTCCGCCTACCCTGCTATATATCAAATAAAGCGTGAGGCTAAAAAAAATTACATACTAACATACTAGAAAACGATGCTTAAGGTTTCCTTATTTCGTTCCAGGTTAGTATCGACCCCGCGTCCGCGGATCCTAAGGACATGAAGATCTTAGTAAGTACTAAACTTATAATTTTGACGCAATAATAACTTTAGTACCTACTAACAATCTTTTAGTATAATAAGTCTTCATTAACATATTTTGCGTTAGTATTAATTTAAAAGTTGTAAAATAGTAATTACCTACTTCGTTTTGTACAGAAAACAATAAAATTACAAATAGAAATATTCTCTTTAAACTTTTTATTGGCGTAAATAAAAAATTAAAACTATTTTCGGTTCACTGTAATTTTTTTTAGTATTATCCCGCATAGTATATCTATAGCAGGGTAGGCAGAAGGAACCTAGTGTCAAGACACGCTAATTTTTCTTTTCCTGGCTAATTTTCAAGACATTTAGTTGCGTTTAAAGCCAGACACTGTACAGTCAATGCGCTACGACGAACGTTTTTTCAATTTTTTTACTAGTTTTTATTAAGTATTTAAGTATTATATAATTATTTTTTTTTAGAATGTAGTCATCAAAAAAATCATATAGAGTAACGCCACCAGCAGTCGACACTTTAAGGGAGTAGCAAATTTTCATGACAAATATAAAAACTAAAAAATAAAAATCAAAATATTAAATCAGCTTCACGCTGTATCCCACACACAGCAGGATAGGAAGAGGGAATCTATGTTAAGATATTCCGTTCCCCACTTTCCGCCGAATTCTGGAGGCACTGCACGTTGAGAGGCGGAACTCAACGCCGCGCTTTGTCCCGACACCAGAGAGAAGAAATGCATATTTGCAAACTTAAAAAATAAGTCATACCACTAGGTTCCCTTTGCCTATCCTGCTGTAAAAAGTGATGGGCAATAAGTACCTTATGCTTAACCTCTTAACCATTAGCTCAAAAAATTAAGATGTTTTAGCTTTATATACATTTCAATTCGCCATCTTTGAATAAAATGGCGGGAACAACGTTTAATATTCACAGACTAAATTAAATTCAAAGAAATATTTTTAAAAATCATAAATACATGTTTTATATCCACAATTAACGCATAATGAAGAATATCTAGATTAAAAATATACTGTATACCTATATAAGTGGTAAGGCAGAGACGTTGTTTATAAATATATTTAAAATCTTCATACAATTACATACAATGTTGTAACACCAAGGATTCAACGTGGCGGCCATTACAGAATAATTTTATGTAACATTAACTGTTTTCTCTTATTTGCGAGATAAAATTAACAGAATGAGCACGAACTCAGGAAATTATATCGGAACGAATATCGGACGACGAAATCGGTAATTTGTTTTGATTGGCCATCGATACTGTGAAATGGCTATTGTACTGAAGTGCAAGAATGTTGCCAGTACCTAATTCGTTACGGATTTACCACGTGATGTCCACAGACAATAAATATTTCCGCGAAGAAATAACCATTATTATCTGTAATCTTTTGGATTTATCGGTCATTATAATAGGAAAAAGTTATCTTTTCATAATATTCAATAGCAACATATTTGATTGTGAAAGGCAATTTGAAAATAATTATTAGCGATTGAAATCGATTTTTACGATTGAATATTCACACTTCACTTTTATTAATTTGTCTATTTCTGAAACTTTTTTTACATAAAAACTATTATTATTTGTATGAAATATAAGCTTACGTAAAAATTTTATTTATGTTCATTTAATGTGCGATGTTAAATATTTTTTAAAGTGAAAACGCACATAATTTACATAGGTAGATACAGAAGCCGAAGCGAAGTAAAACCAAAAAAGAAATAAAATAATAAATACAATTCATTAATTTATCTCACCTTCTTTAGTTGTATTTAATTACGATTATTAATTTTATTTCATAGCATTTAGGTACGTACCAAATGTTTACCCTAAGGCAAATGTTTCTTGCATCATCATTAAGTAAATGGCGAATGTTCACTTTAAGTGTAGATGAGCTAACTTCTTGCATTTGTATTATTTAAATATAGTGTAGCTTTTTCAGGTGGTAGATTAGTCACGCTTTATAATTAATTTATACATATATATAATTGTATAAAGAATTTATGTATGCAATATACATTATATTTTTTTAAAAGTATAGGCATAATCACTTACTATACGTACGGGAAGTAAAATATTATTAAGGTCCCACCATGTATCTAGCTTTGTTAGCATTGAGAAATCGATAACCTGTGTTTGGATGGAACATGAGTTATAGTCAAAGTATTCAGTAACTTTCCTATTCAATTCGTAGAGCCATTTCTAACATGTATTAAGTGTTGAACTACAATGCCTACAGAGCTTACAAATACGCCGCAGGCCAGCTTAGAAATTCGCGTGTGGCCGGAACTGTAGGGATGTTTAAGCTAGAAATATAAATCCTTATAGCTATCTTCGAAGTAACCACTACAAATCCATACCTATATTATAAATTCGAAAGTAACTCTGTCTGTCTGTCTGTCTGTCTGTCTGTCTGTGCCGCAATCAGGGCCAAACCGCTAATTCAATTGTAATAAAATACTCATACAGAGATACTTAAGGGTCTTCGGATGAACATAGGTTACTTTTTTTTCTCATATTTGTAATATTGTCGATATATACTAATATATTAAAATATTTTTCAATTTGACAGGCAATTTATTCCGCCATGTTAATAACAACCGACCGTTGCTAAGCAACGGTTTGCAAAGTTTATTTGTTGTTATAAACAAACGTCACCCAAAATTAGCTTAACGCATACATGGCGTGCGCCGACTCAACCTTATGAGATACATAAAAATAATGTTTTTCAAAAATATTGTCCCTTAAATAATGTTTAAAAAAGTCCGCGATACACATACCATATTTATCTCTGAAGCTTGAGCAAAGTAACACAGTAACAACAAGTAACCATTTTAATTAATTTACTTTATATTTATCGGGTTTTTGTTGTATGTATTTTCTATAATTTGATATTGATCCTTATGAAAATGAATATAATAGTCAGTTTTAGCATTTCATCTAGATTGAAATTATAGTTT
>JAATLQ010022288.1:132112-153468 GCA_013421005.1 Heliconius erato x Heliconius himera
TTTGACGGTTTTGTAAATTTTCATACATTTTCGAACTACTGTTAATTTTTATGTAATTATTTGCTGTTTATAATTAATTTATGCTTTTCTTTGGTTCTTCGCTTATTCGAGGAGCAGATTAGTTAGATTTTCATAAATTTCTTGGTGTGGTGTAAGTTGCGGCCCTGCGCGGCATCGGTGTAATAGATTTTTCCCGGGTAAATCAGTAAAATCGATCACTGAAAGTCCAATAAAAATTAATTCAGTTATTCTGGATATTAGCTCGGGGAAATAGAAAGACAGAAAGAGATAAAATTATTAATAATGGTTTTGTTTAGTTTTTTTATTAATATTTTACTTTGGTTACGTTTACTTATTTTTTTTTTTATTTAAATTAGTTACATATTTTCACAAACAATTTCCTAAATATATCTATAAGCATTCGTAAAGTTTAAGCGGGCGAAGCCGCGTCCGGGTCCGCTAGTAATGTTATAAATGTTTATTATTAATACGTATTGAAGGCTGTCGTGTCTGTATGTCTATGTGTCTAATGAATTATTATTTATTAATATTTTCATTTATTGGTTTGGCTTGCATCAAGGCAAAAAGTCCAGCGTTGACCTCCGCCACTCAACACGCAATGTTTCAAAACTTCGGCTGAATGTGGGAACGAAGTGTCTTAACACTATGATTCCTCTGTCTACCCTGCTATATGCGGGATACAGTGTGAAGCTAAAAAACAAACATATAATGTGCTAAAATCATTAAAATGAATGTATTGGCCTTCAGGCAATTAAAATGCATTTTATAAATAAAGACGCTCCTGCAATATAGAATAAGATATTGAAACTATTCAATTTTTAAATTAAGTAAAATATAGTGTACCAAATCTATCTGTCCCTACAACGAAAATTAATAATTCCAATATAATTGTCTTATAAAATAAACCTGTTCGTTTGTAATGATTTTATATCTAACTAAATCCCAAAAAAGAAACGTGAAAAGCCTTTATATAAATTTAATACAAGTTAAACGACGACGAAGACGTTTCCTTAAGTGGAAATCCATAGAAGTGGCTATCCATGACACATACAAAATGCAAAGAAAATTCATGGGGACCGCGTCGAGTTCCTAAGAGAGCTTGTAAGGTAGTTTATTATGTATTTCACATGTATACCTACATATAGGTGTGTGGCTAAGTCAATATTATCTTTATTTCAATCCCCACAAAGGTTCTATTTGGTTGCTAGAAAGGTAAGCAACTTAACCTTACTTTGCTACGAAGATAGACTTTCCTTTGGTAGTAATAACAGCTATTTGTGCTTAAACTTTCAAAGCGTAGGCACTTCAGATATTTCTGCCTTTAGGGAGACGGGGTGTCCCCCTGTGGGAGATATAAGTCGTCTACTCTATATTCTTCAAGAATTCGACTAAGTCGACGTTCGACTAACTAAAATCTAAAACAGATAGGCACTTAGCCTTTACATGACGAATTTCTGTTTAGATGTTTTATATATATTCTTTTATTGTATAATTAGGTACGCAGAACATATCAAATTCTTAAGAGTATGAGGTTAAACTACATTAAACATGATATAGTTATTACAAAAGTGTAATTTTATTTATTTATTTATTAAAACAGTTTTACGTTAAGGTGTCATTATACTCAACTTCACAGATATAATGAAACTTAAATCTATTTTTGGTCTTTTTTATAATTAATCACGAACATACAATAATATTCTTTATGTCATGAACACTAGTTTCGAATCAGTTAAATTACATGCAATTTTGGATTCTATATTTTAATAAATAAAGTAAAATAAATCATGAAGCTGATTTTATTTTTAAAAATAAATCAACTTCACGCTGTATCCCGCGCACAGCAGGGTAGGTAGAGGGAACCTAGTGTTAAGATATTCCTTTCCCCATTTTCTGCTGAATTCTGGAGGCATTGCGTGTTGAGTGGCAGAATTCAACGCCGTGCTTTGCCTCGATACTAGAGCGAAGAAATGATAATATAAATTTTAGTAAATATTTCATCTCCTCGAGTGGGGTTCGAAGCCACAACTAGTCGGTTTTACAGTCACACTTTGTGCCCCTGCGCCACGAATGACATCAAAAATAAATAAAGTGCAATTTCATAATTTAAAGTTTTACCTACAAAGGTACATTTTCCAAGTATCTAACACTAGTATATTTCTGTTTGTCTCAATTTAAACTATTTAATACTTCAATACAACTAACTTAGTTAAGTATATATAGACTATGTAAGTTACAGAGAAAAAATACGAAAACATGCACAAAATATATCTTTAGGTATATGGATATTAATACATCGTAATTTACCCACCACTAGAGATACAACAGCAAAATAGGCAAATCAAAACACATATCGTGCTGATGAAATGTGATAGACCATGATATGATCCGGCGTCGCTCACTTCCGCAGCTTCAGCCGGTCATTTGTGTTGACGCCGGTTCGTCCAATCTATCTGTTGCAAGCATAGATTGCAGATTGTGTATCAACACATCGATTTGCTTATTGAATCACAACAAGCACTTTACTATTTTTTTTTTATATTTTTAAAGTGTTATTCCACATTTAGGAAAGAAAAATATTTTTAAAAAATATATAAATCCCGCTACGTTTAATTTTTTTTTTGTTTTGTAAAAAGTATTTAATCACCATTTATACTTTTTGAATCTATTCGATGTAACTCATTTTGTTTAGGTGTAAATATTTTGATGAATACTACGTCATCATAAAAAAAATAAGATTTGATTAAATTTGCTAATAATAACTGTACTCCCCAAAAATACTAATAGATTTTTAACATTTTTTAAAGTGTCATTTTAAACTTGGTATACTTATTTCGAAATAACCTGCTTAGTTCAAATTGTTACATATACATTTCATAAATAAGTAAGTATATATAGTACAAATAGATACTAAACATACAATGTTGACCTGTTAAATATATTTAAAATTCCCTATTCAAAACATTTATTAAAATACATAATAGCAATTG
This sequence comes from Heliconius erato x Heliconius himera, assembly GCA_013421005.1. Lineage (NCBI taxonomy): Eukaryota > Metazoa > Arthropoda > Insecta > Lepidoptera > Nymphalidae > Heliconius > Heliconius erato x Heliconius himera. Next base: position 135,124 of record JAATLQ010022288.1, read on the forward strand.
CTTTCAAAACATCCTCATAACTCGATATACTTCAGTTTGACGCCCACTCATGCTGTAATTTTACATCTCAGCGTGAATTTCGTGTTCAAATTAAAATGTTTATTTCGTTAAGCGGAGTTCGCACGGTCGAGCCCCGGGCGTTTTATTTCGTTATCCCCGGACACGCCCATTTTTATCCTTTCACCCTTCGTTCACCTATCTACAATTTTACTACTTTATGAACCCGATGGCTCCCCTATCTAATGTCGTATAATACACCGCGGCTGTCATTTTCGTAAGGTCATGTATGGCATGATACATCTTAAGGTATTTAATATAGAGAAGGTTATTGTTTAAACGCGTATAGGAGCATCTCCCGGATATGCGTGTCATAAAACTATTAGCCGCTTAAGCTATTCTTAAAGCGACGACGTTTCGGTTGGATATTTAGCGGCCACAATGAATTTCTAGGGTGCGAAGGGCGCCATCCTATTTTTTTCTTCATTTCATGTTTTATATCATTATGAATTATTATTTGGTTTAATATCTATGTAGGCAAGTTTTTTTGTATTGGTCGGTTAGCACTTTGCGGAATAGGTAGGTAGGTTCATCATTTTTGATTGTCAATTAATACAACAAAAAAAAAAGATTAAACCAGATGTTGAAAAAATAGGACTAACTATTCCTTAATTTTTATTTAAAATAGTGCTCGTAAACAAATAAACAGAAATCAATTTTTTTACTATTATTTTCATTTATTATTACATTGAGAGGAGGCAATAAGAAAGGCATCTCTGTCCACATAAGATGACAGTAAGCAACAATTACGGTCCATCTTAACATCAATTTGAAATAAAAAAAAAAAACAAGTTTATGCAAATCGAGGGTGCCGAAATAAAATGGAGTCGCGCGTGCGATCGATATACGTGGCGAGTTTGTAGGCGGGGCATAGTGTGGGCGGGGTCGAATAAGAGGCCGGTATTGGTTGGAGACGCCCACCCCGCCCCCCACGTAGCGCTCTCGCCCGCACTCGTAAACGTATGCTCGCGCGCCGCGACTCGAGACGTCATGTAAACGCGCCTCCGTACCAAATAAAAGTGATAATACGTATTTTTTTTTACTTCTGTGCTAACTTTTATCTGTGTTTTGCTGATATGTGCCTTTAGTGGACAATGATAACCGACATGTATGCGCCGCTTCCGGCGCCTCCGAATAAATCTATTGTAAGTTTATTTTTTTTTACGCTATTCAGAAGTTCGTATCTATCGTAAGACAGAAGTATTTCTAGTTTCTAAAATAACTTGCCAAGTGTAGATAAATAATTTATTTCCATTTTGTTTTGTATTTTAAAAAATGTCATATTGCTAACAGCATTATTGTCGTATTACAATATAAATGTTTAAAAAATGATATCTACTTAAAAAATAAAAATAAAACAAAATCGAATGAAAACTCTAAATTCAAATTTAAAATATTTGTTATGAACACAAGCAAGCACTTTTAAATCGTATTTAAAATTTTGAATTTTCAAAAATACATTAGATAGGTAGCTATTTATCTAAGTGTTTTTGTCAATGATTTTTTCTATTTAAAATATGATTATTACCTATAGATTAATTAGTAACTGACTGACATGATTTTTTTATGATATGTAGGTTGTAGGTTTGTAGAAATTCCACGAATTGAAACCTACTACAAGACTTGCCGTCGGTAGAGTTTAAATATCTCTTGCTTCAGTTTTCTTGTCGTAGTAAATATTTATTTTCAAAAGAGCAGCCCAATTGTACTTTTTTTCAATCTATACGTTATCTTATCATAAATAATGGACCTAAAAATGTAGTTTTTTACGTGTAAAAAAAAATAAATTTCTTATTTTTTTGATGCTAATACTTCAATATAACTCGCAACACTTACAACACTCTTTCTGTTAGGTCTTCAATTTATTCTTAGTCGATATATATTTATCAAGATGCTCTAAATTTCTATTTATATGTATTTATATTTTAAGATCAGAAAACAGTTACATTCATTTAATGTTTACATATTATAAAATTGAAACTTTACTTGGCTTTGTACTCTACCATGACACATGAAAATGTGGTTCAACTAAGATTTTTTTTTATTTCTTTCTGCCACGTCCAAAAATGTAAATACAGTCATATAACAATATGGTTCTGAATTTCTCTATGAAAGTATCTCGTTATTAGATTTACAAGGCGTTGAAGCGGAGAACAATAAGGCATTGTTCCAATAAGATTTACAATTGAAAGTAATCTTTCTATTTCACTCATATTCAATTCTATGATTTTATAGTACTAATAAACTAAATATACATTATATAATATTACTATATTTCCTACAATTTTATATGGAATATTTGATGGTAACATTCAGAAAGTTATTTATATATAGCGTGATCTAAAAAGGTATTTAAATTATAGCAATGTTTACTTATTGATGGTAACTGTTGTTTTTATTATTAAAATGACTAATAAACACAAATTTAAAACATCAACAACAATTTCAATATAAATATTGATATTCAATTCTAATCTTTCTCATTTTCATCTAAACAATTCTATTGAAAAGCTAATAAAATCTATAGAGAATCACATACGTAAATCGATGAGGACACATCGATACATCAAATCTATTATGCGTGTCTAATAGATTTTTTTTGGCACTAGCCCATTCACGGCGCGCAGCGTGGAGCCCCGTCAATGGCCATTGTGGCATTGAGCCGAACCGACCGACAAACTTTTATTTGTAATATCCCTAAATGGCTGTTGTCGGGATTAAGGTGCTTGATGCATTGTCATCCCTGAGAGTGGAGATCGACAAATCTGTGGAACAGTTACCTTTTGGCCGTTTTATATTAACTTAAAATGACACAAAAGATCTCGAGATCTGTCATTCTAGATAGTGATGCTTTTTGTGGGATTAAACACTTTAAGCGATTAGAACCGTTTTGATTGTTTATTTTGGATGGACGTTTTGAGATGTTTATTCAATATGGAGTGGTATTAAGTATAAGTGTGGGTAATATAAAATTGTAGATATTTTACGGTGACTCTTAATATTATAATCGTACTAGATGACCTATCTACTTTTTGTCTGCTTAGTTACTTAAAATAAATTAAAACAAAAAATCGTAAGGTCCTACGGTTATTTTTATTTAAATATTATTAAAAAAAATCTTTTTAAGTAAAAAAATATATTTTCAACATTGTTATATTTCGATGTTTTATTTATTATCTCTAAGTTTTATTACATATAAGTAAAATGTTTTAAAGGCCTTCACTATTAAACAGGCATACAAACAAACACACATAAAACGTGTTATAAATAAGATAAGACCCTTAAAACCCGAAACATGGAATCACTCACACCTCATTAAAATTAGTCTAATTAAAATATTTGTCTCAAGAAGCAATTATGAAAATAATAAATCTATAGCGGGGACGGTAGCGACGGGGACCCTTCCATATATCTTTTTTATCGGCGTTGCGACGTGTTTAACCCGTTCATTGACAAAAGGTATTTAAATTAAGCTGTCGGCGAAATATATTTACGAGAACGACATTCCGGCCGACCGTTAAATGTCCTCGTCATTTCAGTTACAGTTTTAGATTTTACTAGACGAGTACTTATATATAGAGAAATAAGCTGTATAGGTACTCTACGTAAATATTGAGCTTTTTTTTTACTCAAAATTTCAAATGTACTTCTCTAATCCGTTGGGTACATGATTTTACGGAAACATCATTTACTTAGACTACCTAAATACACTTTTATCTAAAGTACAGACTATAGATTACTATTTTATATTATGAAAAATATATTTCTAAATAGATATATATATTTCTAACTGAATAACTTATCCTTGAAATTCTTTGATATTTCAAAATATTAGGATAAGTCGTTACTCAAAATGATCAATAAGAAAATAACAGATTTAAAAAAAAATATTATGTAGGTGTAGTACGTAACACAAACAAAACGACAACAATTTTGATCTTCGATTTTTAATAATAAGTTATAACATAAGAAATTAATTAGTTTTAGTGTGCGTTCATTAAATCGTCTGGTAAGTTATTTATGCCAGCGTCAGTCAACGGGACGTCTGTCGCGTGACAAATTTAACAATGCGAACGGGAACATAAATAGAAAAAAAATTAATGATGTACGAATCTGTCAAGTTAAGTGTTCAGAGAGTATTTATTGGGGACTTAAATAATTGCAAGGAATATTAGCGTTAAATTGAGAGTAAGTAGATAGTAAGGTAGAGACAAATCTTGTAAATTAATGCACTGTATCCCACACAGTGTACAGTGTAGGCAGAGGGAACCTGGGAACCTAGTGTTAATACTCACTTCGTTCCCATTCAGACACTTCCATTATGGTGGCTTAACTCAACGCCTCGCTTTTTCTCTTTACCAGAGCGATGAAATGAAAACTTAGTTACAGATATATTATATGAGTTGTAATAAGATTTACATCATGATATAAATCTTAAGATTCTTGATTTCTTTTAATTTATCATAAAATTATTGTTGACAAGTATATTTTAACTTTTTATAGTTACTAAATACGTTGTCAATTAAAAGTCGATAGTAAAATAGACATACTCTTGCAAACATTCCTTCATCACATTACCTAAGTAGGCATTTACATTTTTTGCAATATTCTTTCTTAATACAAGGGCACTTAACCTAGCATTATAGCTACTTATTAAAATTTTACATAATATATTCGCATAAAAAGAGCTAACAAGTCTCCATTGTATAATAAGAACAATTTCAAAGGAAAACATCATTGAATACTTTAAAACTGCATGTGGATAATTGTAAACAATTACGTATACTTTATATGTTAATAAAAATATTATTTTTAAAGTTCACACTTGTATATTCTTCTTCTTGTATCATATTTTTATCTTTCTTAATAATTTAGCTAATTATTGCAACAAAAAAAATGCGAACAAAAAATAAATATAACATACAGTATTATAAGAAAGGCTTCACTTATTATGGATTCGTATAATAGAAACTAATTGGTCATGCGATATTGACTTGTGTTACAATGTAACAAGAATTATAATAGCTTACATTAATCAAATATAAGTCGTTTTATTGACCATCGGATGGGAACTGTACAATTTAAGACGTCATGTCTATTGCGGTTTTAATACTTGAAGCGTATAAACGACTCAAACAGTTTGACCACAAAGTGGCTCCGGCTTCCTGCTATCGCCACAAATGACCTTTTAATATAGCAAGTTACTTATGTTAATATAGACTTTTGCTTAAGCATAGATGAATTCATACTATCCTTATATTTACTTACTATTGGAAACAGTTTACGCTTTGACACTTTGACGCTAACGGGGCAGTGCTCTTTATTATAATTGTTCGTTTTGAATCCCATTCAAGTTGATTTTGTTTCAAATATCTATGATATATAACTACTTACTAACTAAATCTTTGCTTCATCACCAGAGCGAAAAAATGAAAATATTAAATATTTAATTCCCCCCCTATGGGAATCGAATCACACAACCGTCGCGATTACATTCGCACTCCCTTTTTTGCTTGTACCACGACGGTCTCAATAATACTTGATCTCAAATATATATTTAAAATTATATATTATTTAAAACGTAACACTAAAATAAAATAATTATGTTAGTATAAACTTAATATATGAACGTTTTTCTTGTAATTGTTATTTTCTATGTGTTTTAAAAAATACATAGTCGGCCTTATTTTTCCATAATATTACCTTGTGAACATGATACATGCATGGAAAGGGCATGTACGCTAAGCGTAAGCTAATTTCACACTGTTATGGTTCAATCTTAGGAGCCTATAATAACTATTTATTATATTAAATAACGGACTAGAAATACTTCCTATACGTATTTTTTTTAATTACCATCCAACTCTATGAACCTACTTATTTCTTTATTATTATGTTTATGAAAAAACATAATATACATTAATTAGCAAGTGATTTTTTTTTAGAGGCAAAGCGCGGCGTTGAGTTCTATCACTCAATATACAATGCCTCAAGAATTCAACGGAAGTGGGGAACGGAATGTTGATAGTCTATTAAGACTAAATTCCGTCGTTTTCACTGCCTAGCCTTCTTTGTGCGGATACAGCGTGAAACCTAAAGAAAACGGAATGAAATATTCAAATATCGATTGAAATATATATATACTACAAATATATATATACTACAAAAAATACGTATCTACTTATCCTATTGTTTTTTAGTAGGTACGTATATAGAAATTAAAAAAATAGGCAAATTTATTAGTACTAAACCTGCCATTTGGAGATCATTAACATCATCAAAATCGTTGCACTCGCTTCTGTATGCACACCTACCTACCTACGCGCTTAAAAATATAAAACCAATGCCAATATAGTTCTTCGTTTAGGGGATGAAAAGGTCCTAAATGGGATTTGAAGGCGTGAATACGAATTTGCAAATCATTGCATTAGCCGGGCTTGTTAGTGGCGCGGCGCGAGCAGCCATAATGAAGGTGGAGTGCAAGTCACGGGAGCGGAGGCGCCGCGCCGTCATCGCGTCCTGTCGATATGTGATGTTCCGACAGCGGAGAACGGTTATTTTCAAAGATGCACCTCTAATTAATACCCACTACCCGATAAAAAGTGAAGGAGCCATTTTTAGTTTCACTTTGCACTGACAAGGTCGGGCTAGCTTTACATTTATGTTTATTGAATGTTTTATTTATATTATTTGTATTTTGTTTTAATTTTGAGGTCGTGGTACAAGGATGTAAGTGTTTGAATGTAAACGCGACAGGTTATGGGTTCGATTCCCTGTCGAAGAAATGAAATATATAATATTTGCATTTCTTCAATCTGGTGGTTTTCATTCGGCGGAAAGTGGGATGCGGAGTGTCTTAACAATATGCCCTTTGCCTACCATGCAGCATAGTGTAGTGCACTTTACTATAAAGAACAAACGTATATATTGCATACATATAATATTTATAACTCCATACCTACGTAGTATAAGCAGATCTCTAGTAGAATATAATATTATCCTTGTAACGCGATTATGATGATGATGCATTCAATAATGATGATTAATCGTACTAGGAATTGTGAATGGCGCAATGATTCAGACAAATAAATTGTTTCCAGTGTATTTTTTAGCTTCACACAGTATCCCGCACTTCGTACTTTCCGCCGAACTCTAAATACGTAATATTGTAGAGGGGCGGAGCTCGACGCCGCGATTTGCCTCGATACCAGAGCAGAGAAATCAAAATATTAAATATTTCATAACCACGAATGGGAATCGAACCCACAACCTGACGCGCTCACAGTCACACGTCTGCCTGGTTTTTTTACACAAAAAAAGTTTTTATATCATCCAAAATCAAAATGTCACTAAAAGTGTTATGGCACCATCAATTTGGCACGTTGGCCACAGAAGAAAGCCGAGGCCCCCCGGAGTCGCCGCCCGCAGCGCTCCTCCACGGCGTCATTCAAACTAATCTGCTTATCATAACACCGTAACGTATTCGTTATTAAATTCATTTAGCTGTGACCCTCTCTCTATCTAGATATCAACTGAGAATTATTTTTTATCAAGTACGTTTATTTCTTATTCTTTTATATATATTGTTTGTATCAATCAGATACTTTTATCTATGCGTATATTTTTTATCTTTTTTTGTATTCTTTTATATCAATTAGATACCTGGTTTTTAAAGTGTAACATATATACTAATTTAAGAATGTTTCATTTAGTTATATTCATCAGCTTCACGCTGTATCCCGCACACAGCAGGGTAGACAGAGGGAACCTAGTGTTAAGACACTCCGTTCCCCACTTTCTGCCGAAATCTGGAGGCATTGCGTGTTGAGTGACAGAACTCAAAGTCGCGCTTCACCTCGACACCAGAGCGAAGAAATGGAAATATAAATTTAAGTAAATATATCATCTCTTCGAGTGGGGATCGAACCCACAACCAGTCGGTTTTACAGTCACACCTCGTGCCGCTGCGCCACGACTGGCCTCAGTTATATTCATAATTTGGTTAAATTCTTAAGTAAAAATATTAACAATAACTTAACAAACATCTCGGTGCTATAGTTATGTAGATACCTATGTGTAAACAATTTTGTCTAAAGCATGCAAATAAGAAAGAATAACGTTGAAGTAGATATATATTATATTAAAATGTAAATCTATGATCTAATTAATGTAAAATGCAGAGTTGATAAGAGAAAAAAGTTTCTAAAAGTGATTAATAGATATTCCATAAGATATATAATAGCGTCGCGTCAATAGAATCCACAAATAAATCTGTTATTAGCTCGAGTATGGACCACTTAATGCCGATATTCAAACTGTTTTTTTAGCTTCATGCATCCTACATATAGCACGGTAGGCAGAGGGTACCTACTGTTAAGACGCTGCGTCCCCCACCTTCCGCCAAATTTTCGGAACTGGCGTGTTGACTGGCGAAACTCTACGCCACGCCTTGGTAAAAGAGCGAAGAAATGAAAATATGGATAAATAATACCTAATTCATTTGCGCGAGTGAGGATCGAACCCACAACCGTCGCGTCCACACGCTTGTGCCCCTGCGCCACGACGGTCTCTAAACCAATTGATTTTATTAAAAGGATCAGGCGTACACTCAAAGATCGAAACTGTAAAACCATTGGCCATGTCCCATTACGAATGTTATAAGTACTATCGGAAATTGCAACTATCAAATGTAGCATCCGGCTTTTAACTGTAAATTTTCCGTCCGCAATTTGTGATTGTGTTAGACTTGTAGATTTTAACAAATGCCATTAATGTTTCAGCACATTCTAAAATAAATATAATTATCTTTTGTGACATCTCACTAAAATTAAATTAACTTATCGATCAAAAGATAATAAAAGATTTTGTATTTTAAAATGTTAAAGAGAAATAAATTTATAATTTATTATAAGTAGATACATTATTTAATCAACAGATATCTTACATTATAGGTAGAAAATTATAATATAATAAAATACTTAATCGAGACGGCATTGAATTCTTAGACGTACTCGTAGCTTTTTCTACTTAATTTACTTTATAAACAATATTTTGAAATGAAAAATCTCGAGACCGGGCAACTAGACATTAGGGTCGCGTGTCACATTAAATTCCCTCTATAATATAGAGAGCTATATTTTATATCCTCCACGACGCAGGCAAACCGCCATGAATACTCCGCAGCATACTTAAGGGTTTCAAATCGCGCCTGCCATTGATGGGCATAATGTTCACGTTGTTGATCTTTTGGAGGGTCCTTGACTAATTGATAGCGCACATTTAAAAACGTCCGGTTCAGAATTGTGACATAAATTTTAAATTGTTTATCTTTTATTACACAAATTACAAATGCTATTTACTTATATTTTATAGAACTGTATTGTAGAGTAAATATATGGTACTTATATACTACTATTATTCTGATTCTATTCATCATTTATTAACATTACATACGCAACGCATCTTTAATTTTAAACGAAAAAAAATACAAGAACATGTAGTATCTTATTCAAATTATATTTTAATGCAATACTAATATAAAAATATACAGAAAAATCGAATGTGATATGCTTAGGTCGCGTGGCCTAGACCGCCCGCCGTGACCGACGCTGCTATGCTAATTCAATTGTGTTATGAGAGTGGATAGCGGCGAGCGATACCATCGACTCCGCCCGCATTATCATAATAATACGCGAGTCACCTCGCAGACGCGCCTTGACGGTGTCGACATGTTCAATATCCGATACACAAACGATACCAGCACCAGTACCTACCTACGTACGAGTACCTACCTATCTACATATAGAACATGCACAAACGTGTTTGCCACATCTACATCCATGTAAAGCATGCTAGCCGTGTGTAAGTTGCCACAAAATATAGATTAAGCCTTGTGATCTTGTTGAGTCACGGAAAGTCTTCGCTTAATCGATTCGAAGAAGTGTGAAATGTGGCGAAAGCGGTTCTCATGGTACGACGCCGGTGGGGAGTGTTCTGCTGCTTATTTCTTATCGGAAACACGTTATTCTAGCGGGATGCAAATTGAATTATGAGACTTTTTATAGCTATTCATTGTTTAATATTTCCGCTTTGTTCTCGAGCCGATGCGTAAGTACGTGACGATCCAACACTCAACGCCTTGTAATGGCTGGCTCTCTGACGGAGTGTTAGAGATAACTCGCGCGTCGATTACGCTTTTCCACTCGGTTCGTGGCGGCAAATTACAGTATTTTATTTTATTACTTGCCTAATTATTGCTATTATTAGAGTGAACAAAATTCTTTTCGGCCAAGTAAAAGCCTCGATGTGAATATGAACTCTATCATAATTTCTTTTGACATCAAAATTAGTCATTGTAATGTTTCTAAATATTTATATTTCTTTATATTTGGATTTTAATTGTAGTAGTAAGTAAAATCCACAGATGCTATTATATTTATTTTTAAACTGAAAAATAATAGGTACATACATACGTTTATAATTTGCTTACCTTATTTCTCCAATTGTACAACTTATTCTTGTGAATTTGTAAGGCTTTTTGTATTAATAATTACTTGCAATTACTTACAAGCTGGTGTTTTTACTTTATTGAATAGTATAAAATACGTTTAAAAAAGTCCACATGGTGTTACTGTTATGTTAATTAACGAAAGAAATGTCGTGAAATGTCATTTTGAATTGCTCGTCTTTGTCTCATGCCTCTAGCTACCATATAAAATATAAGAGTTGCTAGCAATAAATAACATATAATCAGTAAAAAAGTATAATATTTAAGTGCTCTTGCTCTCTAACACTGTGTAAATGCCATAATAAGTATATTATTGTGATACGTTAGACGCGGTCAACATTCAACTTCACAAATAATATAAATTAAAATTTTCTGGTAATATTATTGAATTATTTTATTTGTTTGTTACTATAGTAAACGATACTAATTATTATAATTTCGTTGAGAATTATTGGAATTATCTTGCTACCAAAAATACGTGACTTTAAATGGAGTTTAACGATGTTTTCTCGGAACTGCAGATCGTGGCCGAGGGCGATGTCGAACCTCACGCAACGCTTTAAGATTCATTTCGTAAAGCAACCTTGAACTTATCTGGCCTATTATGTTAATTTTGCAACAGCTAGAGCGATCTATCGGAAATATCATTTCAAATAAAAAAAATATAAGTGTTTTGTAAGTCAATTAGTTCTTTGGTTAAATAAAAATAATATATTTTCTTATTCTTTCTTTATAGCTTAATGTTAAACAATGATACAGTCACAAAACAAGGGGAATGGAAAGGGATACCATATTTCCACTCGGTTATTCGTTTTTTACTGGGACTCAAACTGGTTTTTTTTTCAAATTGGCTCCTATTATCTGAACTCTGGCGGTGAAGGTCGGCCGACACTTCAAAATTTTGGAGCAGATTCCGTCACGCAAAATATTGTATTTTGGTTATACAATAATTATCACAGATTTATAGAATGTAAAATTAAAAATATGTAGGCACAAAATTCAGTTCGGTTCTTTATAATTAGTTATTATTTTTACATTTCTTGTACATAATACACATATATTATGTATATATATATATGTATATTTCCAAATTATATGTATGTTTATATATATAAAATCAGTCGTGGCGCCGAGGCACAAAGTGTGACTGTAAACGCGACTGGTGTGGGTTCGATCCCCACTCGAGGAAATGAAATATTCATTTAAAATTTATATTTCCATTTCTTTGCTCTGATGTCGAGGCTAAGCGCGGCGTTGAGTTCTGCTACTCAGCCCGCAATACCTGCAGAATTCGGCGGAAAGGAACGGAGTGTCTTAACACTAAGTTCCCTCTGCCTACCCTGCTGTATGCGGGATACAGCGTGAAGCTGTTCTTTTTTAAATTCTTTTAAGTTATTATAATAAACAATGATTTCTTATTTAGTCGGTAAACATTTTTTGTGGACGCTTCACTTTAACGTCAATTAAATTGACGGTGAATGAAGGCGTGAACATGCGCTAGTTATAATGGTCGTCAGACCGCTCCACGCGCCCACATGGCTGTCCAAAACCATACCACGCCAAATTATTTATTTAAATGGAAATTATCGGCTTGTGACGTCCGCTTTTCACGGGCATGTGCGCCTAATTTGGTCGTCATATGTTACGAACGCAGTTTTTGTTTATAGTTTCAAATAGATGCGGTTCGTTAGTATATTTTTCTCGTTCTTATTATTTATCAAGTTTATTTATATTATGTTATTTGAGACTGCCTAGTAAAAGTTGCAATCTCTGCAACTTTTACTAGGCAATCTGCACTGTACAATAGTCCCAACATAACTTTACTTCACATAGGCTTTATAATCTAAAATCATTTATAAAATGATTATTAGACAAGCATATTTACATAATACGTCTCAAATTAACTTTTAACGGCATAGGGTTCCACCACGCATCACGCAATGCCTCCAGAATTCGTAGCAAAATGGAGGACGGAGTGTCTTAACACTACGTTCCCTCTGCCTATTCTGCTGTCAAAAACATTATTACGTGAGACGTACTGGGTATACGTTTGCCTAAATGTCATACTAAAATTCCTTCGATCAATACATTCATACTCAGTCATGACGTAAAATGACCCGCAGAACAGCGTTTTACACTCGGTCGCTCGCGTTTGATGGCAGCTAATGTGGAAATAATGTCTCGCCATCATTATCTTTTACTTAATCTGTTACTACCGCCAGTTTTACAACACTATAAGTTGTTGAATAACATAAATAACCAAATAAAAAATATTTAGTTCATGCATTTCTTAACAATTTGAGTTTTTATTTAGCATTAAAAGATAAATGTAGGTATATTCACACACAATTTTCTTAATTCTTGTAAACCTTATTCAATTCTAATCCCTATAATATTATTGTAAAGTAGAAATATAGACAATTACAATACATCCCTAAGACTAACTCAACTGCCCGTACAGTAAAATCAATAGGATATTCTCCCTCAAGTATCGAATTGCTGGCGACAGAGACAGAACCCCTTGCTCACTGTCCGTAATTAGGCCATTCATTATTAGAGCTTTGAATTATTTCGTAATTCGATGTCACACTTAAAATTGGATACTAACAACGTAATAAACTCAATAATTAGTTCTCTAATTGAATAATTGTTTTAATAAAATTATTATTATTATTATTATAAATGTTATATCAGAAGAAGGAGAATGTTTAAAAACTAGTGTGGTATAATCCATACATGTATTCCGAGTACTAAGATATTCTTAAATTTAAATTATACTAAAAAATTTTCATCTTTCTGTTTAGACAATAAACTAAAAGCACTACATATTTGCATTTGAATAACAATAGCAAGGCATTGGCTTGCTGACGCCGTTGGCGATACGTGAAATATTGTTAAGAAATAATCGAGAAATTTTGTCGATTGAATCGATATTTATGTTTAAACTTTATTATAATCTGCCGAAGGCTTAATTCGATTTCGAAATATAAGTTTTATTTTTTCCAACTTGAATTTACTGGTGAAAATTTGATCATTATGAATCGATGCTGTATTTACCATGCTTTGACGCGACAGCGAGAAGCAAAAATATACAATTACTTAGAAAATATATGCTTGGGGTAATATAATTATAATATAACATATATAAATATAGACATCATAAAAATAATTTATTATTTATTTAATATGTAAATGTGTAAAAAAAAACAATTCAAGCTAACATAACGAATTGCTATAGCAAAATAATATTATATGTAGAAAATAGATCCATTATCCATATTAGCAGTTTTCTATTTCAGTATAAGTTTCAAATATTACTATTTAATTTTAAGTCTTCTTTAAGTCATCTATGGACATTCATATTCATTTATTAAACGAAATTGCCTTTGTGGTCTAATAAGTAATCGAGAATTTTTTTAAGACGTGTCAACGTACTTCCTTATAAATTTTCGACTTCTTTAATGTCTTTTTCAAAGGTTAACTAACTATCTCTGTACCAAATTTTATTCAATCGATTAATTGGTTTAGACGCTGAACAGTAGGTAACACACAGACAGACCTTTTTTTATTAATTATAATATTAGTATGGATAGTATAATGTTATAAAATCTGGTTTTTATAATTGCATTTACAAATAAGATTTTTTTAATAAATTAACTTCTTAAACAAATAACATATTGAAGCTCAGTTTTCGATTAAAGAGTTCATTATATTAATGGTGTGTTGTTAAAAAAATATTAGCTCATAAGTTTATGGTTATGAATTTTATGAAAATATAATTTCCTTATAACGACTGATCGTCTTAATAACGCGTCGAGGTAAGCGTTTCGTCTGAATATTCATTTCGTCTCATCATAATTTTGGTAGATCATTTTAAAGTATCCAATCTTGACGTTCGTGCCTTTATAATGTATCAGCAATTGGTTTTCTCACATTAATTACCTAAGTAATGTTATTTGTAATAGTATCTTTGTTTTTTTTAATAATAATAATCTCTGTGATTGGGCATTTTTGGACGCACATACCCGATATATGTACTCGTGTGTGTATTGATTATGATGTGATTACCTATATCAATATCGATAGCTATTTTTTTAAACGTGTATTTCGTAAACTTGTTTCTTGAATCCTCTACCTTAACAAGAACTAAACTATAACTAAAAGCCAGACGTAGTGCCGGGCATAAATGTGTGATTGTAAACATGACAGGTTGTAGGTTTAATTCCCGTTCGAGGAAATTAGATATTTTTATATTTTTAGCTCTTCGCTCTGGTTTCGAGGCTAAGCTCCGCGTTCAGTTCCGCTATTCAAGGCACAATTCTTAAGAATTCGGCGAAAAATGGAGAGCGAAGTGTTTTAACACTAGGTTCCCTCTACCTATCCTGCTACATACGGGATATAGCGTGAAAAACCAAAAAAAAATTGTAGACTTAAAAAAAACACAAACGTATAGCGTAGACATCTAACAAACCTAGACTGTCACTAAACCAATCAACAATTCAAACACCTATATCATGTAGTCTTTTAATAAGTTCAACTACAGTTGCATACTTCCCGTTGTCGTCCACTCGACTATTATTACGTAGTTATAGAAGTACACAAACACAGTGAAGGATGTATTAAGTGAGCATTGATTAAGTTAATAACTCCCGTTTCTAGTTAATAGCGAAGCCTACCCGCAATTTAGTAATTCGATTTATTGGCCTCTTTTATACATCCGGCTACCTTTCAAGCTTCATAATTTGCTTTAGTTATTTTTCTTATTGAACTACTATAGATAATTTTGGTTAATAATAAGTAAATGTCAAACATAGGTAAGTGATTTGGTATTTCGAAATCATGATCGCGGTTTAATAATTAATATTGATTACTCTTGATATACATAGCATTTTCTATGAAAAATACCTCGTAATTAGTAATCGTAATTAAAATCTTGTAATTTACCAAATACCTATACGTTTTGAAGTACATTGTGATTTGTGACAAATATCTGATAAAGTAACTTTAATAGTTAATCAAATTACCTGAAAATAGTTTACCATTTAACAATTCCAAACAAAATATATTACCCAATAAACACATATCTATTAAACTAAAAAAGTTACTTTAATAAATATAATCCAAAAAGCTTTTCAACATTTGTGAATGCGAGAAGTGCTACGTTCTCAACCGAATTACCTGTTCCGATACTACAATTTGGTGCTCACGTAAGGTGATTTCGTTTTATTCCGGTTCATATTTTTTATGACAATGATCTTCGTCATTTTTGACAAGGAAAAGGCCATCAAGTCTCTGTGGCGATGGCGCCGGTGTGTCGGCGCAACCTATAGCTACGCTTTGATCCAATCTGTGGTTAGCTGAGTCAGTTGACGACCAATTATCTGTATCATTCGTTGGGGTCCAAATGGAGCATAATGTCTAGGGTAATTATGACTCCCAGACATCACTGCTTGCTTCTCACATTGATTTTAAATATAATATTGCATCTCTAAAAGGAAAATTGTCAGCTTATTTAATTTTAGGTCAATGTTAATAATAATGATTTTATAGAGACGTATTTTTAAGTAATATTGTTTTATGACTTTTTATTTTATGAACTTAGATTTTTGGAGCAATGAAGTTGTTTTATTCTTCCGTTTTATATTAAGCGTATTACGATTAAGTACACCTATGTACTTATACTTTGAAAATGCAATCTGGGCTCAGACCACTTTTTGCAGTCACATCCAGGGAAAATATGGTGAAACTTATATTTTAAATATTAAAGCAAATTTTAATACTTTTAAAAACAAATATAAATAGGATGTAGTTAATTACAGTTTTGCTTTTGTTTATTCGGCCAGCATTTAACTGCTTAATTATAAAATGATTTTATTTTGTATCCGTATCGTATGTAAAGTTTATATTATTTTATTACGATATTTAATCAAAATTACTAATCACAAATGTACATAACACCAATTAAAAGCAATTGCTTAATTTATGTGTTTTAAATAATTGAATGCATGAAAAATACCTGTTTGACTTATTTATAAGTAGTGCACTCAAACTCATTCAGATTTTAAAGTTAAAATGTTCCATACTGGCAAGTCCACTAAAAACGTAGGTAATTCGGGGAGAAATCAAATTTTTCATAAGTGATTTTTTTTTTCTTTTTACAGTATTTTTATATCTTGATTTGTTTATTATACTTTTAAGTTCATAAGAATATTACTCACATTTTAAAATACCAGAAAGCTTAATCGGGTAAAAACCCAATATTTCGCCACATGTCTTGTGCATTAAATGACTAACGTGACGACAATTTAATTTGTCCATTACAAATAAAAACTAAGTATAACTAAAATACTTATTTAGAAAACGTATAAAAATTTGAACGTAGCGGGACTCGAACCCGCGCCTCCTGGAAACCGACCAGGAGTTGTTATACTTATTTTTAAACATTTTTAAAGTTTCTTATTAAGATTTAACGACGTAATTAAATATTTTGACGCTTTTTATCAAATAAGCTTTCTAGTATCTAATTTCATGCGTCTCTAGGACGTGATCGAAAGCTGTTATAAGGCCGCGCGCACATTGCGGCGACAGCTGCGCCAATCACAATGTGATGGGCGTGGCACCGCACCCCGGCCCGGCGACTCGTGATCCCCGGATTATATTATTGCGTACAATGAAACTTTTTTATCGAGCCTTTGTTTCATACTAGGGTGAAATATCCGGTCGGATGTCCCTTTTTTCGTTTTGTTGAATGCGAAATGAATACCAACGAAAGGATTGTGTGCGACTCTTTTACTTATATGTAGTACATAATACCTTAAACATTACTAAATCAATCCAAAACATAATTGTTGGTACTGTACAGCTAGTTTCACGCGGTATCCCGCATGTGGTAGAGTAGGGAGGGAACCTAGTGTTATGACACTCCGCTTCCTAGTTCCCGCCGAATTCTGAAGGCATCGACACCAGAAGAGCGAAGAAATGAAAATATTTTATATTTCCTTTCCTCGAGTGTGAATCAAATCCACAACCTGTCGCTTTTAAATAATTGTTCATAATTGTCGATATTTGTCATAATTGCCTACTTCAGCATGAAAAGTTTAAAGTGACGAAAATATTTTTTAATTACGTCGTCCTGCGGCGTTGGGCAGTAGCGGTCGGGAGCTGTCACCGCTCTGCCTAATTGTAAATACGCTACCTATAAACATCAACAATTTATTTATATTGTTTTTGATGGCCTCGGGCTCAACTCGAACACCACTATATTAGTTCTCATATAAATTAGACTATAAATCAGGTCCGCCTGATTCTCACGGTCCCTATGTAAATTCTTAATTAAGCCTGCATAATAGGGAAACTAATATACATTTGATATTATTAATTTTTTATTCTCTATCTTTACAGGAGCACCCGAGTCTGCGCGGCACGCCTCTGGCGATGCTTGCTGCACAATGCAACAAGCTTTCGAGTAAATCCCCACCTCCTCTGGCTGATGCGGCAGTTGGTAAAGGATTCCATCCATGGAAGAAGAGCCCTGGTGCGCACTCTCCACCTGTGGCCGGTGTAGGTCAACGTACGCAGGCGTCTGCGTGTGGGCCATATGCACGTGCACCAACGTCATGTGCCGCCGCACCTTCCTACGGCAATGATCTTTATTTTCCTTCATCGGGAGATCAATTATTAGGGAAGAGTGAATCTAGTGCCAGTCTAGGGTCAATGTACTCAAGACATCCATATGAATCATGGCCATTTAATGTTGGAGGCGGTGGAAGTAGCGGTGCGTT
>JAATLQ010022291.1:0-35153 GCA_013421005.1 Heliconius erato x Heliconius himera
TGCAATATTTACTTAAATTTATATTTCTCTACTCTGGCGTCGAGGCAAAGCGCGGCGATGATTTCTGCCACTTAACACTCAACGCTTCCAGAATTTGGCAGAAAGTGGGGACCGGAGTTTTAAGCATAAATAAGTTGTACACTATGTTTCCTCTACCTACTCTGCTGTGTGCTTGATACAGCGTGAAGTTGATTTATTTTTATTTGATTTATACAGAGTACGAAGGTAGCAGGAGCGAAGCGAAGAGATCAGAGGCCGAGGTTCCTTATATACTAAGTTTTATTAAACTTGCCGTGTCAGTGTAGAGTATATAAAATTTAGCAAGCTCAATTTTACTCACTTCCAAGTGTCCGATTGAGCTGAAACTTAGGTTACAGACTTAGTACTAATGATAATGGAACTACATATAACCAATGTTGTTGCTAATCGAAAATGGCCGCCACAATAAAATGGCGGATTACAAATTTACGCACAGCCCATCAGTGGATATAAAATTAAAAGGCTTTATTTGTTAAATACAAAACACTATGAAAAAAAAACATCTTAAATTGTTTTTTTTTATGTAAAATATATATTTTTATCAGTATTTAATTTTGTAACATTAAAACTCGTGTAATTCTAATGACATATTTTAAATTGAATGTATGTTAAGTTATTTAGTATCTAGCGCAAATATGCGAAATTCCAGTATACAGCCTTTTCGTTTTGACAAATTTCAATTATATTTGTCATTTGGGAATGGAATTCTTTGCGTAAGTAATTTACGATTCTGCCGATAAAAGACCAGCTTATCGTGCTTTTTCACAGTATATATAGGGATATAAATAAAGTAAGATTTTACATACATCCAATAACTCAATATATTATGTGTTCGAAGCGTTTTCTATTTCCTGCGCCGGAAATGATCTCCCTTGTTACCTCTGTATTAGAGTGTTATTCATCGTTGACATATGTTATGTACTAAGAATATGTCATCTGTATATAGGATAAACGTGTTTTTTTTTGTATTTTTTTCTGTATTTGGTGGGTGGGGAAATGAAAATGTGAAATTTCAGTGAGATTGAATTTACTACCATCTTATTCTATCAGGCAATCATGCGTCGTAACTACGACAAAAGTATACTTAAGTATATAATAAAAAGACCAAGTCGCCTGCTCAATATAGTATGGATTGTGGGAATCGTAAAAAGATTTTCAGAAGCGATTTTTATGGTAAAAAGAAAAATTGTTTGGCTTCCGTCCATTTGGAATGATCCTCATGGATTATTATATATTGGCCCCTAATCTCTGAATGTAACTATATAAAGTATATATGTATATGTGTATAAAACTCTTCCGTTACTGAGTGACTGACAGACAACGCAGAGGTGGAACTACTTCGCGTAGAACGCTGAAAATAGGTTTATAGTTATATCACTTGGGGATCGTAGAGGGACTTAGACGTAGATCGTAGGGTAACGGGAGAAAGAGAATTTTACAAAAACTTTATAGGAATAGATGTATATAGCTATCGCGTCATGAAACTACTAATTTTCCAAAAGAAAATCGTCAAGACAAGTGATAAAAAGAAGTGAAAATGAATGTAAATAACAAGAGCCGGAAAGGAACAACAAACGTTGTGTACTTTAATATCAATATTACAATTTAGTTCGCATCGCTTTTAGCATGCATGATATTGAATTGATGTTAATTCCATATATTTTTGTCTTATAAATAATCCTGTGCAAGAAAGGATATTTAACCTCCACATTTTACTTAACTCGCCTCTCTTAGGGCGACAGCAATCGATAGCGTACCTCGTGGCTGGGCACTCTGTTTTTCTGCAATTTAAATAATAACACACTTGTCTCTTTTCATGTGACAAAAAAATGTAGTGAAAAAATATTCTCTAACGTAGAGAAATTTGAACCCTCGCACTTCTTTGGAAACCGTCCAAACGCTCTGACCAGCTAAGCCATAGGTACGCTCTCATCGAGCTACGTCGAAATTCTTATACACTTCTTACAACTTATTTAAGTTTTTAACATAAATAATTTGTAGCAAAATTATTCTGGTTACACTGTAGAAACATTGCGTGGTTATCACGAAGGCCATTTCAATTTTTTTTAGTTTCACACTGTATTCCTCAAATAGCAGAGTAGGCAGGAGAACCTAGTGTTAAGATGTTATGTTCTTCGTTTTCCCCCCAATTATCGAGGCGTGTTAGGTTAGACTTAAACTCAACGGCGCGGTCCCCTTTCATTAGCAGAGCGAAGAAATGAAAATAATTCGTCACCTCATATAAGAATTGAACCCACAACCGTCTAGATTAAATCAGACTCTGTGATATTGCTATTATAAATCACAACCATTATATACATACGTTATGTAAGAAGAATAATGTTTTACTCAATGAAAACCAAAGCGGTTTAATCGATACGTAATACTAACCACATTATTATTCATTTGAGAGACTTATTTGTTTAGATAAATACGAACATGTAACAAGTGAACTGTGTTAGAGAATAATCCTCCGCTTCACTAAACAGTGGATACATATATGATAATTCTTGTATTAAGTATTAGTATTTTTAACTAACTTCGAAAAGGGGGGGTTATCTATCTCTTATATTTTTGGAGTCTGTGCCAGCCGAAGCAAAAATAATATTAATATATAAATACAAAATGGTTACATCAAACAAAAGCATATTTGTAAAATAATAAAAAAAAAATATTGTTTAATTATGTTTACTTTGAAGTAACTTTAATATTATATTCTACTTTTAAGTTTTTTTTAGTTTGTGCATGGGGGTACATAGAGTTCTTAAATCAAATATAAAAGGAAAACATTTTCAGATTAAAGAAATTAAAAAAAATAAAAAGATTATTAAAATTTTACGAACTTACAAATGGAAAATATTTCATGATCATTTTTTTCCGTGTCATTCCCAGGGTGAATTGATTATTTTCCTTTCTTCGCTATAGTATCAAGACATAAAACTGTGTTATGGTCCGCCACTCAACAAAGAATGTCTCGAAAATCGAGCGGTGTGTGGAGATCGGAGTGTTTTAACACTGCTTACCCTGCTATACGCAGGAAACAGCGTGAAGCTAGTTTTTTTTTCTAAAAACTCATAAACACTCATTAAAATAAATTGGACATAAAAAGCTTGTTACATTACGTAATATATGGAGATCCGTTGCTCCAATATTTCACCATAATCCCGTAATAATAATATTCATTCTTCTTCCATGCGGGATCCATGCGGGAAATAGGAATATATTGTACAGATTTAATGGATGCTAACCATAATTCAAGTAGGGCTGGGAAGAAGTCACCATTAAAAATATGCAATTTATCACGAAAACCGAATGAAACAGTGAAATTTGTATAGAAAAAATTGAAAAAGAAAAAAGTTTATATTTTTTTTTATGTTCACATAGAAATAAATACATATTTGCTTCTTCCTTATACTGTGTTCTAGAATGTCAGCCGAGGTCTTCCCCCTGCTTCTCTTATCATTCTAGTTTATTTTTTTTATATTTTTATGATTTCAAGTTACACACCCCGGTGGACCGCACGAATCTGAATTAATGGACTAGTATATGTAGTAGGTTTGTACCGTAACACATATATGTAAAGACTACTTGAAGTACTGTTATTCCTGAAGCCACTATGGGGCGGTAGAACAGCATCTGTTTTAAACTTTATGATTGCGGGTTCGATCTCCACGCTAGGGAAAAATATTTTCATATCCCACTGAGATAAACAAAACGGGAAGAGTTTCGCAACTCAACGCGTAATGTCTCATATCTCAGATTAAAACGAACAACGGAATGTCTTAAAAAAAAACTATTATTCTATTACTTGAGTCTCTTTGCACTAACTAAAAATATAGCTTTATTTATTTTACTGAATATATGTTACTCCTTAGAAAGCTTGGTCAACATATTAAATTATATTATATTGCCAGCTTAGTATGCGAAAAATATCACCATTTGCTTTTACATATGAGCAAAGTTCGTGCCGTACGACGCTGGGTGTTCCAGTCAATAAAAGTTGTCGTGTATGATTTTATGGTTCAAGCGATAAGAGGAAGCGGGATTTATCGAGGAATAACAAATATAAGTATATAAAATATTTAATTTAGATCGCTTAAATACTAATGATAATTTATTTATAATTAATAAGTGTGCTATTAAAACGCAAGGTATTTTATCAAATGTTCAAAATTTTATTCTGATCTAAACTTTTTAACATGCCTTTATTAAGTTGAATTATAAATATTAAAATATTGTATCATCGAGCTGGTCTGATGATGAAGCCGGAATTTGAATAGTGGACCTTGCGAGGGTTACTGTAAGGTTAGGTTCATATAATTTATAGTCTAAAGAACAAGTAGTCTTGGTATTGAAAAGAGTGTTTTTTAGTATTTTTTAACTACATTATTTTACACTTTATTTAGGTACAGCTCTGTTCTATAGCCCGCACCACACATCGTTTCTTTGCACGCCTCGCGCTTCGAATAACTATACGTTGTAAATAAATGATATGCATGGATGTAGGTATATTTGTTTGTAGATACTTGTCTCTTGACAACTTTTGTCGCGAATGATAATGTATTAGGCAAATATATGAAATTTGTCATCTTTTTGTTATTAATCTGTTATTATTGTTCGGAATTTTGTGTAGTCTACTGGCATATAGATTCAGTGTCGCCATCTTCCCGCATGTTTTTTTTAAATTTTTTTTTGACATACATAAACATAATATATTGATATATCACAACGTTCTCTATTTTCTGCCCATGCATGATGATCGGCGGTGCCACATAAAGCCATTTTGGGCGTAGACGGGGGCCGTGGGAGAGCCAGCCCATTCCAGAATAATTTAGTGTTGCATCCCAGAATTTTTACTATCAAAAATTTATAGGGGAAAAAAAATACTAGAACAAAAAGATCAATTCAATGTTGTTGCCACTAGAAGCCAGATAAATGTCTCTAGACGCTAATGGATGCCACTCTCTTGAATTACATCGAGGATCTATAGACTATATTTTTTACCTCAGTGGGTTTCAAACCCATAACTATCGGATATAGTTAGTTAGAAAAATATACGAACTAGGTCAATATAGTGATAGAAAAATGTTATGGTTATAGCAAAACTATTTATCTTGCTGGTTACACAAGTAGGTACTCTACATAAGTAAAAATTTAAAAAAGTACATGTATTATTGCATTTTATTGGTAGGTGCCATTAATTTTTATTTCCCCGGTCAGCACGTCAGTAAACTCTTAATACCCAAAGTTGCTTCTTCTGCTTCCATTATATACATAGATTACTACTTATTAGTCACAGCTTTGCTTGCGTGAACTTTGAGACTTTTGCTTCTGTCCCTGTTGGAATTACGAAAAATCTCGTCTTTAAGTGTTTAAGTTTAAGTGTAAATAGATTATAGGGGAGATCCCCTATAATCTATTTACACTCGAAATTTTGACTTTCCAAGCCCAGTAGATTCCTCTGGGCGTTGTCTGTCAGTTACTTATAGTAACGGAATGCTTTTATATATTATAGTTTTATCTTTAACAATATCATTGAAAGACTACATAAAAATATCCTCATGAACACATCGAAACAGCAGTTTTGGTGCAGTATAACGATTTCAAGTCGTTGTTGCTGTTGCTCATGTATTGCGGGTCAATATTTGTACAAGTCGAGTCCTCGTAAGCAAGAATAATCTTGCTGTATACGAACATACCTACACTACATAGTGTCTTCAGTCGCAGCATACGAGAAATTCCCTGAGTATGTCAAATGACGTAGTCTTAGGTAAAACAATAGTTCTTTTTTTGCTCTTCATATATGCGTGCTGGGTAGAAGCGTAATAGTAGCGCGTTATTTCGTTTTTTAATCACTCTAAGATGTTGAGTGACGTTAGGCCAATGCATTAACAGGGAAATAACCATATAATAAATACTAACATGGAGGCGGTACTCAACGCCGTGTTTGTCTTCTTTCCGGGGGGGACGAAAACAATGCATACTCCCAACCATGAATCGAACTCACAACCGTCTCGTTTGCAGGCAGACCTTGTACCGTAGCGTCACGACGCGCTCATAATATATTAATCACAGCCTAGTGCCATTTAAATAGACTTTAATTGTTATTATTGCTAGAAATCCATATAACATTTTATTTGTGAACGTGACGGTAACGAGGAGTGACATGTATAGAGTGCATTATACGGTTTTGTATTGCAAAAATATGAACAGTGTTGAAATTGTTCTAGACAGGCGTGACACTCAACGTCACGCGTCTAGTCTAGTTTACTTGTCTACGTAAAACGTGATGAATAAACTCAATTTATGTGTAAATTAGCTGGTACCTGCGGCTTCGTTTGCATGATAAAATAGAAATAGTTAATAGCTGTGTGCCAACACTGGACGCTAGTAGTTTGTTCGATTCTCATTATGAGGTTTATAGCTGCACATTAGTTAGGTATACGTTCGTAAATAAAGTGATACTATAAAGACTTGTTAGTACTGTTTAACACACTTGAATCGTTTCTATGTACTTTACCTGCATAAAATATAAATGAAAACCAAAAAGCATTTTTTGGTTTTGTCATTTCTAGTCTTTTTATATTTATCTGCCTAGTAATTAGATTTTTTTTTAATTCATTATGACACTTTTTGTTAGCCCGCGTTATTTATGTATATATGATATATGTAGATATGTATGAGGGAATTTGGCCATCCCACAGCGAAATAAAATGTTATAACGTTTTTATTGAGATGGTTGCGAATACATTTTTGTTACATTTTTAGGAATTTTCCTTGTTTGCGCTATTAAATAAAACCTTTAACAAAAGTTAAAGGTGTACGGTAATAAAGGTGTACTGTGAATGCTACGATTGTGAGTTCGATTTTCCTCTGGAGCAATTAAATATTTTATATTTTCCATGCTATGTGCAGGATGCAAAATGAAAAAAATATAATAATAATTATCTACAACACCGTGAATAAATTTCTAGCTTAGAGAATATCCTGTTCTGAATAATTCAATGTTTTTTTACTTAATATTCTGACCTATAATGTCATAATAATATCTTTCCTCCATCGCCTATAACAGAATAGTCGCTGAGACCTTGTTAAACGCCAACGTCTTTAATTATGATAATGTAACTGGGTTACGATTTTGCTTGAGCTTTGTCTCGATACTAAAATGTGGAGTAGGAGCTTTGACATTATCTGTTCATATATGGAGTTGCTAATTTAATGTAAAGTTAGATGGAAACTAATAATCGAATATGTCGTTGAGGGGGTCGTGGTGCAGCGGTACAGTGTAGGACTGTAAACGCAATGGTTGTGGGTTTGATTCTAGAGGAGGTGAATTCTCGCTCTTGTAAATAAGATTAAGCGCGGCGTTGTGTTTCGACACTCACTACTCAAAACGCGATGTTTTGAAAAGTGCGACGTACCTACTTGGTAAAAGGAGTTTTTTAACGCTAGGTTTTCTCTGCCTTAATGTGGAGTACAGTGTAAGCGAAAATGGCGTACTTAAGATATGTAAGGCATCTTGCGATTGGAATAAAAAAATATTTTTTTCTTTCCAGAGATAGTTTAGATTATAAACTATAGATATGAAACATGTTGCCCATATCTGATCATCACAATACAATCAGAAACACATTTTGCGCGTATATAGAAACATGACTCTGGAAATAATAAAAATCTGTGCATAAAAAATAAAAAAAATACTGTATTTAAGTCACAAGATAAATTTCTGTGTACGAACAGACTTGTTTGTTACAAAATGACACTATGAATAAAGAGTGGATTGATCCATATATTATGTTGATGTCCGCGATACATGATAAATATATTCTGAGAGACGTGGTTCGTATAGTTTACTAGAAAATGTCTCGATACATACAAGAATTACGTATTTTTTACTTTTGCGGAGTAGTTGGTTGCTTTTGATCATTGTGATGATTGTAAGTTCAATTCTAAATTCTATATGGCTTTGAAGCTAGTGTTTGTGTAGGTTCAGTTCGAATTCAAAGAAATTAGTGGATACTTAATATTCTGCCTTACACAATATTCCATCTGATAAGACATCGCGACGTTGGAATCGGCCATTCAAAACAGTTTTTAGTAACTGTGTTTTGAGTGGTTGATTCCGAATGGACAAAAAATAAAGAACGAAGTGATTTTTTTTTATTGTGAAAGCAAAAAAAACACTTCGTTCACTTTAATGTGTACTTAGCAAATAAGGATGATTCTTTTATACATTTCATCTTGGCCCATCTAGCAAAATTTATTACACAAAGTCTACCAAAGTAAACAATTAAATCGTTTAATTAAAATAATTCTTTTTGTCTTTTTGTACGCTCATTTTAGACACTACTGTTATTGGAAAATATTTTGAAGACTTTAAAAACTTACCTGAATCAAGTCTATAACCTACTTAAGCTTCTAGACTTGATTCAGCCCGAGGCAATCAATTCATAGTTTACTCGAGCGGCGAGCCGTTCCAGAATTTTGTATGTAACTAAAATGAAAAGCAGTAAATATTTTCTTACCGAGGTAAAGTGTAAGGTTAATTGTTATAGTGATATGTGATGACGTCGGCGTCAGGAATGCGTGACGTCAATCGTCTATTATTGGTTGCGGCCCTTCGGCGCAGGTGAAATGGTACTTGCGGTACAACACTATTCGATTTTTTATACTTTTTAAACATAAGACAGCTTTTTACGTAACTGTATGTAAACTAAAAAGCTGTCTTAATTTATCAGGCTCATTGAAATGTTATTAACTATAATAATATTTGATATAATAGAAATATTCTTTATTTTGTGTGTGTTATATATAAGAAACTAGAGATTTTTTTGATCTTGTGCGTGTAAACACTGAATTGAAATGGTCGTTTTTATATTTTTTGATTTAAGTCGATTGAAGTTAGAGTCGGCTTAACATTAGAAAATGATAGTGTAATATTACAATGTTCACTCCCCCTTCAAAGATATGAATGATTGGTAAAGATCAAAAAACAATTTTATTTAGTAAATTTATCAGGAATTTCAATATGAAATTTAACAGATTACATCGCGAAGTGGGCGATGTTTCGAAAAGTCCACGCTCCACAGCTCGATTGATCTCAGTTCTTGTAAAGACGCGTTCTGCTAATATTATTCTAATGTCAAAAAAACATTATTTCACTGTTTTATTACAAAAAATAGGTAGATACTTATACTTAAGTAAAACAGTTGCATAGCCACATTATTTTTAAGTTTGTCAGTTAAAAAAATAAGCCCTGATGTCGTTTTGTTATTTATTGCTTAATGCGGTGTGGCTTTTTATATAAATCTTAAAATATCTTTATTTAATCTAATCTTTCTTCTGTAGTGTTTAATTAAGTATTAATAAAACTCAGACT
Source organism: Heliconius erato x Heliconius himera (assembly GCA_013421005.1). NCBI lineage: Eukaryota > Metazoa > Arthropoda > Insecta > Lepidoptera > Nymphalidae > Heliconius > Heliconius erato x Heliconius himera. The sequence continues at coordinate 9,419 of JAATLQ010022291.1, forward strand.
TCAGTCACTTTGATTATAGTAATGTATTTTTTTCGCGTTATTTTAATAAAACTCGAACTCTTCTGAAACTAATTTGCATTTGAAAATTTATAAAGTTCGTTCTTGCTCTCTGCATTCAAAGGCATTATTGTATAATTTTATTTTCATTTATTCACAATTGAGCTAAATTTTTGAGAATTTGCAAATATTATTTGTACAAAAGTGCCGTTATTATCGGAATTGACCAGCGGCAATTAAATAAAAAATCACTTAGCACTGATATGAAATAAAACTTGATACAAGATCAAGGACCCAGATATGTTGTGAGTTTATTAACAAGTTAATGTAGAGTAGAGACTATAAAAATTGTTTGTTTTTTTTTACTTTTCATGTCCAAGAATGCAAGCTTATTAGCCAAAAGTTTGTACAATTTCTTATTCCACATATGTAATGTACACGGTATGTTATTCCACGAAATTGTTTTGTTTTTCTTCTCTAGTTGTGAAAATAGAATGTAATTTTTGTATCTTTGTTTATTATATATGGGAGATTCGTATATTTTTTTATCTGTATTTTTTGGAGCTTTCCGCTGTAACTGTAGCAGGGTAGGCGGAGGAAACCTGGGAACCTAGTGCTATGACACTCCATTTCCATTAAGTTTCGTTCGTTTCGTTTTCATTCCGTTCCCGTACCACTTTCTGTCGAATTCTGGAGGCATTGCGTGTTGTGTGACGTAGCTCGTCGCATCGCCGCGCTTTGTCTCGTTAAATTGCGTAATCAAAATACTTAATATAATTTATTTCCTAAATGGAAATCGAACTCACAATCTGTCGCGTTTACTGCTTCCCTCAAACTGGTCTTAAAGAAGTATCTCAACCTATAGCCGTCCTTTTTAGTTTTCAACTTTTTTTCCACTCAACTTGGTTTCGTAGGCACCGCCTAATTTTCGAAATATTTCGTGCTGAGTGGCGGAACGCAACGCCTCGCTTATTTCTTCTTACCAGAGCGAGGAATGAAAATAATTAATTTCCCCGAGTAAGCACCGAACCCACATACGTCGCGTTCTGAGTCTGACCACATGAGTAGCTATGGCTTGGTGACCACTATGGCTTTGCTCCATGACTGCCTGAATCAGAACTCAGATCAAAATTACCTTTAAATATGAAGTATTCCGTATGCAACACTGTAAATGCAATAAATCGTTGAAAGAAATATTATTCCACATATAAAATGCAAGGAAGAGGAAACGTTCGAAGCTCACGTACGATGGTATTGGATGGCGGAAAAATTGTTAGCGAGATTGTTGATGCATTATGAATAGCAATGTTACTTTAAATCTGTGACCCGACCGTAAATCATATTATGTTTTATTATTCTTGTTACATTTTATATGAGGCCGTAGTCGTGGTGTAGCGGTACTGCGACCGACTGTTAGTGCTTTGGCTGTGGGTGTGTGGGTTCGATTTCCAGTTGGGTGAATAAATTATTGATCACTTAAGACAACATGCAGCGTTGAGTTCCGCGAAAATTGGGCGGAAAGTAGGAAATGGGATGTTTTAACACTCAGTTGTCCCTGCCTACTTTGCTATAATGTGGTGGGAACCAAATGCAAATATTCTACTTTCATAAATTAATATATTATTATTGGACTTTTATTTTTTATTTCTACAGGTCCTTAGATAAAGTTCTTTTTTAATTTTTTTTCAGCTTCATGCTGTATCTGACATATAGCAGGAAAGGCAACGGTAACCTAGTGTTACGACACTCTGTTCCCTATTTTCCGACAACTTTTGAAGTCATTGCGTTTTGAGTGGCGGAACTCAACACCATGCTTTGCGTTGTTACTAAAACTAATTCCCCTGAGTGGAGATCGAACCCACAACTCTCACGTTTACATTCATACATTTGCGCCGTTGCACCATATCGGTCTTAATTAAAATAGATTCTGAACAATATGATAAAGTAGTAGCATACCTAGTATGGAAAGTTAAAGTAATTAGCTTCTAATTGATACCAATTGCCGGGGGACCAGTTTAATTACCGCACATCTTTTTTAATTAAGTCTATGTAATTTACCTTTTTGCAATTATATAATTAAAATATTATAATAAATTTGTTGTTTATGTGAACAGTTTATTCACTATGGAATAGAAACTACTAAAATGTCGTTTTAATATGTAAAATTCCAATGTTGTAGGTAGAGAAGGTCTGACATGAGGTCACTATCTCTCATTATTGATGCCAATCGTGGCTCAGAGGCACAAGCTTGTGACTGTAAGCTCAAATGCATGGGGGTTCGATTCCTACTCGAGGAAATTAAATATTAAATATTTTTTCTTTTAATATTTTCTGTACTAATATTCCCTCACGAAAAAAATTTTATAATTTCACAATTCTTGCAAGAACAAGGACAGCTTTAAACTCGACAACTCGAATTCAGCGGATTCAAGCACAAATAAGAAAATGGAGTGTCTCAATATTCCATTTTCTCTCTCTGTCTACTTTATACTCTGTCTACTACAATATGCAGGATCAAGCGCGAAGCTGATGAAGTCAAAACAAGACAATAAAAGCTCTCAAAATGCAATTAACTAAAGCGCCATATTTTATTCTACCATTTGATCTCTTAAACAAAACAAGGATAGTATAGTCTCGGGGCAATATTAACGATGTTATAATTCCGTATCCTTGTAGAAGTCGTAAACGTCGGCAATTGTACTGAATACTTGGCTACCCTTACCATAGATAACACGGTTATGTAATAAGAAATGGTGGAATTTTAACAAAATTGTATATATTGCTATAAAATATTAAAAAATAAGTATATTAATTTTTACAGTAAATATGTCTATATGACATCATGTAATGAGCGCGTATTTTGCATACATTTATAGAAACAAACTTACATAAACCAATAGTTTTCTTTTACTTTAAACGAGTGAGGCCAGTCGTGGCCCAGTGGCACAAAGTGTGACTATAAAACTGACTGGTTGTGGGTTCGATCCCCACTCGAAGAGATAAAATATTTATTTAAATTTATATTTTCATTTCTTCGCTCTGGTGTCGAGGCAAAACGCGGCGTTGAGTTCTGGCACTCAACACGCAATGCCTCCAGAATTTGGCAGAAAGTGGGGAACGGAGTGTCTTAACCCTAGGTTCCCTCTGCCTACCTTGCTGTGCGCGGGATACAGAGTGAAGCTGATTTCATTTTTACTTAAAACAATTTTCAATTTTAATATATATTTTCAAAATAGGCAAATTCCTTTTTATAATACATACAGATTAAAACAATTTCATTTAGAGCAACAAAGGTGCCGTTATTACTACATTTATCTCAAAGTTCATTGTTTAAAGTGCCCAGCCATTAAGGGACGAATTCTATGTAATTTAAGATGCCTTTTATTTGAAATGGCCAGGCTTAGAAATGCAAAGATTAACTTTTTTAAATTTCGCGTTGCCTATCCTGTTTTGTTCGCGATGCTGCGTGAATCTAAAAAAGATAATAATTTGTTAAGTCTATAGATTATAATTATTTTCGCTTTTCTGTCCAAGCAGATAAGGTGTGGCGTTTAGCATCGCCACCTAATTCGCAATGTTTTTGATTCGGCAGAAAATAGAAAACCGGAAGTACATAATGACAGATATGCGCGACTATTAATTATTTAACTATACTACATTTTGGCTCATTAAAACAATATCGTAGGTCTAAAGAGGATAACATAAATCCTATCTTTTGATATGTTTAAAGAAATATTACTTACCGAGTGAAGAAACTCTCTTTAATTTTAAACATCAAGTATGACGCAATGCTCACCATCAAAATTTGTTTACAAACCAACATTCTGATTTGTATCGTGCTGTCGATTGATACAAACAATTGCAAAACGCGCTAACGTTGGTGACCTAAAAAGTGTTCGGCCGACACTCGACAGCTCCCTTCGATCAGTGTCCAGTTGCGAGAAATTTTGAGTGTCGACGTTTGAACTGAAATTCCAAATTGAAATTAAATTACAAATTATCGGGATGGATGGCGTGGGATGAGTAATGGGATATGATTAAATTATTTATAACTAAAATAAACTTTAAGTGATGTTGAGGGCAGCGTAGGCAGAGAGATAGAAGAGTGATTCTCTACTTCTTACTGTATGTATCTATGTATACGATAATTCTTTAGTTTGTTTTTTTTTTAAATAAAGTACGGCGTTTGTTTATATTACTCCTAAGGATGAATGGGACAGTCACCAAGAAGGTTCGAATAATTAAAATGTTGGCACGTTTCGAAATAGTTGTCTTTTCTTCGTGTGTGTGATTAAACACTCAAAAAAAGTATATTTTTTTGACATTTTTTTAAAACTATTTTTTATAATATTTAAGTGTATTCAATACAAGAGGAGCCTCGTAAATTTTTAAGCTTACATTTTCTGCTCGACCCCACCGTATAACATGCATAATAAGTTACTGTTTGTTCTCAATATTAACATACAATTTCATTATAACGAGATTTATTGCGTTTACGTATCTACATATGCTTGCTTATACGTTATTTAGCTTAATAGTGGTATATTTTATGCAAGATTTTATTTATAGCTACTTAAGAGTTGAAAGAATGGCTGTTATAGTTCTTATTTTCTTTTATTGCTTTTTAACGCCAATAAAAAATTTATATGTCTGTCTGTATATTATTAGGTTGACGATGTGGTCGGTACGGATTTGAATTTAAATCTATTGTTTTTGCCTCCGACAAAATACTAAAGTATAAAGTATCTGCAATATGTATGAAAAATTGAGAAAATTGTTATTTATTTATTTTAAATTCGTTTATACTGCGTTTGCTTTACTGTTACTTATAATGAAAAACGATAATAAATAATAAGGACCTAAAAACATGTTGAATACATAATTTTACATTTTATATTCAACTAACAACCGACTCGACGAAGTTTGTAAATTTTTATATTTTTCATTTTGAGGGTATTTGACGTGTGTTTGTCGTTTATGTGGTGATTTTTGATTATTTGACACTGTCTTTTGTAACATATATCAGTCAGTCCGTTTGGTTTGTACAACGATACATAAAAACTAATATACATACATACGTAGACTCTTAAGGCCAGTTGTGGCGCAGGCACACAAGGTGTCACTGTAAAACCGACTGGTTGTGGGTTCGATCTCCACTCGAGGAGATGAAATATTTACTTAAATTTATATTTCCATTTATTCGCTCTGGTGTCGAGGCAAAGCGCGATTGAGTTCTGCCACTCGACACGCAATGCCTCCAGAATTCGGCAGAAAGTGGGGAACGGAGTGTCTTAACACTAGGTTCTCTCTGCCTACCCTGTTGTGTACGGGATATAGCTGAAGGAAGCTGTAGACTCATAAACGCCTCTACCCTTATTTGGTCGCACAGCCGGGTACAAAAATTAATTAATTTTATCAGTTAACTTTTAATATATAATGTATTGTTTAGTAATTTCCTTTTAACATATAGTTTTCATTTAATTCCAGATGTAGAGTATGACTACGTGGTGGACCAGCAGCCTATAGGCAAACTGCTGTTCAGACAGTTCTGCGAACGCAACCGACCACACTATCACAAGTACAACAGTTTCTTAGATGCGGTTGGTATTAACTTATTTTGTTAAGAGTTAAGATTAAGTATCTAAATTATTAGTAGGCTGTAAGTTTGGAGGTCACTGCGGTTGTGGGTTCGAAGCGAAGGAAAGCGAAAAACAGAGAATCTAGACACTAGGTTTTTTCTGCCCATGTATATATCTCCTAACTTTTAGTTGGTCTAACCGCTAAGTGGTGTGGACATTCTTTACTATAGATTAGCTCAATTTAAATTATTATAGTCAAACCATACCTATACTAAGAATGTCAATAATTACTATAGAATTTCAAATCCTACGTAACTTTAACTATAAAATTCACTTATAAATTGTAATGAGTTAACATTTTGGTGAATTTTTTTGACACGTTCCGCATGTGTCTTTTAAACTTTCTTTTTGTTGTGTGAATGTTAATCTAGTTATATAAATAAGTGACCTTTTACCCGATTTTATCACCGCTTTATCTAGTTTTCATCATACTACTAGTTACCGTAGTTACCGTAGGTGATTCCAGAAGTCATCTCTTGGTGCTCTCCTACACTCCCTACATGCTGAATTTAAATTTCTTAAGTTCAGTAGTTGCGTATGTTATTTATGCGTTGTTATTGTCTGTCAGTAACAGAAGAGTTTTATATAAAATAGATTTATACAATACAAATACTTAGTAGAAATAGGTATGTCCTTTTATAATATATAATTGAAATATATTTATTACTCATAATAAAGTTCACATTAAAATATCCTAAATAAAGAAAAATAAATGCACAATAGGAATTTGGACAATTATATACATTGTTGGTAGTGCTCTTTTACAGAATATTTGAACCAGTATCACCGTTCGCTTCACTCTTATGCCACGCTACTTCCTTCTCTCTTACAAAATTAATTTACAAATCCAGTTAAAATTGATTAATGAAGTTATATTTCAATAGCAGACGCGCGTTAATATGATTTATACTCGGCGTCGGGGAGGAATCTTTGATGTATGCACTGACCAATTTGCAACTTCTGCTGTAGAGGCGTGTGATAAAATTAAAGTGCGTACTGTATAAGATGGTTTGTTATTATTTTTTAACTTCACGCTGTTATCTATGTAGCAGGGAATGGCCAAATAGTGTTTAGTGTTTAGTAACTCAACGCAATTTGCATTGTTACTAGAACGACAAAATGAAAATATTAAGTAATTCCCATGAGTAGGAATCGAACCCATATCCGTCGCTTTTATGTCACATCCTGTAATTCTACAATCAAAGCAATCAATGAATATTATTTTATACTCATTTTAATGAGAATTATATAAGTCTTATAAATATTTCTTTTTAACTATATTTCATATATTAAATAGTATTGGTTTGAATTTAATAGGTGTTACTCTTAAATGCAACGTTAAGCTCTGCCACTCAACATGCAGTGTCTTTAAATTTAGGTGCAAAAAATAGAGAACGGAGTGTTTAACTAGGTTCCCTGTGCCTATCCTGCTATACGCAGGATAAAGCGTGAAGCGAAAAAAACAAGTTTCCACTGTATTCGCGGTTTATTAATTCAAAGATAATTTCCTATCGCGCCTCGTATTATGATCGATTTAACGAACGATTTAACCACCCACATCTTCGACATTGGAACGCACTACAAAACACTGATAATTTAGTTAAAGCTTGATATGCTACATTTAACATAACAATAAATAAATAAGTGAAATAATATTATAGCATAGTAAATGGAAGTCGATGTGGGTTCGAATGTTTCTCGTGGTAGTAAAAAAGAGCAGAATGTCTTAACGCTAGATACTTTAACGTACACTGAAAATATATCATGGCAATTTCCACTCAGTAAGCGTTACAGCAATAAATAATATCAGAAAAAAAGGAAATACTATTTATTTCGATGAGTATACGAGTTTGCCTCAAATCGATGTTAATAATATTGATTTGTCCGTTCTTAAAGGAACTGTTGTTTCATCCAGAATTCAATAGGATATACTGTCCGAAAAAATAAGTCTTGCCGCCCGTATATAAATACCGCTATAAACATTGAAGGGATATGGTTTCAAACGGTCAGATTAGTAAAAAAAAGTTTCTTGTAAAACGTGCGTCCGTCGCCATCCTGATCCACCCTGATTACTCGATCAGGTGACTTCTTTGAAGAAAGAAGTGTTGCAATATTTACTTTCGCTTACACATTTAAACAGGGAAGTTTAATGTAGAAGCGTTCATCTTTAAACTGGATGATACGTAATTAAAAACCTTCCAATAATTAAAGTTTTCAGTTACATACAATATAATAGACATATGTATAGACAGATCAACTTTTCGTTTAAGTTTATGAAGTTAAAAAAAGTGTTATATATTTGCTATATATTTTTTTTGCTGATGCTATTTTTGTTTCATTGTGATTACCTGTTTGTGTTTGTTTGTAAGTTCAGTTTTAGAGTAGACGGTCTATATAGGTACAGTGCAGCCCACTAGCGACTGTGACATTGGAACGCCTAACAAAACTATGGTAATTCAATTAAAGCTCGCTACGCTACATTTGTTTGTGTCATTGAGGCGTAGTTGGTGTTTAACGCGGTGTTTCCCTGGTTCATTTCTACTTAGGGGAAAAATACATTTATATCATGGTAATAGCAATGTTATTCAGCCTTATTTTATAACTAAATGTCAAGCTGGAGAAAGGAATCTCCGGTTGCCTATATGGCATAATGCGGAGCGTCTCACTGTAAACACAACGGGTATGCGTTTGATTATCACTCTGAGAAAGGAATTATTTATACATTCTCGAAAATTGGGCTCAGGAAGAGAAGTGCCTTAACACCACGTTTCTTTCTCCCTACTTTGCTATATGCGGTATACAGCGGGAGGCTTAAAAAATAAAAAGAAATAAACATTTTATTATATGATTAACTTATATTTCTTAGGTAAATAATAAAGGTTTAGAATGAAGTCAAATATAAATCAGCTTCACGCTGTATCCCTCATCTAGCAGGGTAGGCAGAGGGTTGAGACACCCTACTTTACGCTGAATTTTTCGAGGCAACTCCACGCCGGGCCTTGGTGCCAGGGCAAAAAAATGAAAAATATTTATAAATAATAATTAATTCCCCCGATTGGGGATTGAATCCACAACCGTCGTATTACAGTCACACCTTAGTGCATCTGCGCCACGGCGGCCTCTAAGAAAGGTTCTATTTCCGGTGAAAGTAAATATTTGTATTGATTATTCCTAAAAGATACGACGAATCAAAACATTCATGTGTAGAATGTCAATGTTAAACGGTAAAGTTGCTTTATATGTTGCGGCAAGTGCGTTTTAAGTATCCATAATATAAGTAAAAAAGATATTGTGTATGCTATGATAGTAAGTTCGATTCCATCCGTAGAAAAAATTATAATATTGTTAGAAATCGGTTAACGTTTTTAAAAAAAACAAGATAAAATAATAATAATTGCAATAAGTTATATCATCCAATAACAATACTCCACGCGAGTTTCCTTCCGATAGAGCCGTTGCCTACAAGCAACGACCCGATTGACACAATTCTATTGCTCTTATAGACTTTTTCACCTACAACTACCCTTTTAGATATTTTTTTTTTTGGTTTTTGATTGATTAGACAGCGACCGGTGAAGGGTTCTAGGAACTTACAGTGACTCTAAAGAGCATATGGAGAACGGAGTGATTCGTATAGAGATCTAAAAATCTTTTTATTTTTGTAGTTTAATAACGGATTATTGTATCATATTGTTGTTCATGATGTTTACTGCGAAAAAGGCTGAGGAGGCTAAAATTTTCTGTTTCATAGCAATATATATATATATATATACATAATCTTGATTTAAGCTTTATTTATTAAGTACTTAGATGTACCAGTAACCACGCTACATAATTGAGTTAGCGTACAAGTTATTTTGGTTTAACAGTTGCTTAGAATACCGCAGTAAGATATTCCAACAAAGCATTCCCTAAGATCTACGAGATTTACATTCTATGAATCCCTGCACAGCTATTCACAAACGAAATAGATAAACATTAGAATGCTCTTCCGTTTCTTTTTTAGCTTCACGCTGCATCACGCATATAGCAGGTTACATGTACTGAAACTAGTGTTAAGACACTCTGTTCCTTAATTTCTAACTATTTTTTGAGTGTCGGAACTCAACGCCGCGCTTTGTCTTCTCACCAGAATGAGGAAACGAAAATAATTCATTCTCCCGAGTGGGAATCTAACTCACAAACGTCGCGCTTACAGTCAGTGGCTGTGTCGCTGTGGCACGACGGCCTCATTTCTCTACTCATCATAAGTTTTATTTTGTTGCGAATATAAATTGTTGACATTGGTGGTGTTATGAAACGGTATTTTATATATTTAGTTAAATATGATTTTCTGAGTATGATAAATGATTAGTTAATTACTAAAACGGATTAGAAAACTCTCTTAGAAAACTCTAACTTACGTAGGTACTTATTAGTACGTAAATTAGAGAGAAAAACTTTTAATACTTTTAGCATTCCATGGATACGGGTGAACCACTCATTGCAGGATCTGGAGTTCAGAGCAGTACTTCCCTACTATGAACTAACTACATTGCCTTTTACGTTTTGTTTTGACACCATCATAACAATTTATATGATTAAACAATGATAGGATAGCCTTAAAAGATAGGAGCCAGTTGTGGCGCAGCGGCATAAGTGTGCGACTGTAAACGCAACAGGCTGTGGGTTCGATTCCCCCTTGATGAAATGAAATATTTCATATTTAATTTCTTCGATCTGGTGTCGAGGCATAGTACTGTGTTAAGTTAGTACTTAGGAGTTAGAGCCATTGCGTGTTGAGTACACGCAATGTCTCCAGAATTCGGCGGAAAGTGGGAAGCGGAGTTTGTCAGCACTAGGCCTACTCTACCTCTCTCTCTCTGCTCTGCCTACCCTGCTACATGCGGGATACAGCGTGAAGCTGAATAAAAAGAAGAAAAAAAATATGATAATAATAAAACTAAAAACCAAACAACGCCACACATATTCTTGTATAAAAATTGTACTATATTTATATATAACACTCTGTCAGTCAGCAGATAGACGGCTGAGCGATTGAGCTAATGACTCGTGAAGTCGTTAATCTACGGTAACGCACTTTTAAACGGGCCCTTTATATGAGTTCTATTGTTATCGATATCTCGTGGGCTCAAATGGGCAATGGGCAATGGGCATGGACCCCCCATGAAATGGACGATTGTGTTTATATTCTTTTAGTTTTTGATATATTCTCTATATTATATTTGATATGTTATGTAATCTACGTATAATAAAAATGTTGGAATATATAAGAAAATGTTGTCTATATAAGAAAAACCGTTGTTATTCCCGACTGCTAAGGAAGGGTTATGTTTTTCGCGCGTATCTTGTATGTATGTAATATTCTTTATTACCTCATATCTCCAGAACCGCTGAACGGATTTACTTATTTGAGGTATCGTTAGATTCGTATTAACAGCCCAAGTGTTCTTAGATAGGTGACGTTAAAAAAAAACAATCATGGCGGCTATGGGACGCAATTGGACTTAGTGAAAAAAATTTTTTTCGTTTCGAATACCACAATATGGGTATCAAATTCAAGAGCTTAATACGAAAATTTCAAAAAGGTATATTATGATTATCATTACCAAAGTGAATTCTAACAAAAAATTTAAAAAAATAAAAAAATATTTGTAAAAACAAAAACCCCGGCCAAAAAAACAACAAGCCCAATAGTTTATTAGGATTAACAGTCGGGACCTATAATCAATAAAATCTTTACCGGGAACCCCGCATAATTTAAAGAGGTCCCGACTGTTAATCCTAATAAACTATTGGGCTTGTTTATTTTCTTTTTAGTTTTATGCAGTCGGGGTTTTTGTTTTTACAAATATTTTTTTATGGATCAATCTTTATCAATGTGATAAAGAATTTTAAAATATTTATCTATCGTGTCTGTTTTTTGTGCGTTTGTGCACGCTACTCTCAAAAACGTTTAACAGATTTAAATGTAGTTTTACATGAACAATTTTGATTAGAATACCACCATGTAATGTCTCGAATTTAGACGGTTATTGGAATATGAAAGGGTAAGTTAAAGTTTCAATATATATAACACAAAGTTCTCTCTGCCTTCCCTTTTAAAAGAAACAATGAGATAAAATATATTTTACTAAAATATCTAGGTAGAGGTCGTTATAGCGCAGCAGCACAGCGTCTGATTATAAATACGACGATTTAGGCTTCGATCCCCACTATAATGGGGTAATTCATTATTTTCATCACCTAGCACTTTAAACAAGACAAAAGAGCGGCGTTGAGTTCCGCCATCCAATACGAAATATCTCGAAAATTTGGTGATGCGCGGGGAAATTAGTCTCATAACACTAGCTCCTCTTTTAGAGTGAACCTAAAAAATATATGTATCTGTACAATTCATAAATATATTATTTTATATTGACTTTAGCTATTCATGTTTAAATGCTTCAGCGCCATATTAGATATTGTGAACGCTTGAATAACCTTTGCGATGGTAACGACAAACAGATCGGTGACTACGCGTCTATTCAAATATTTTTTATTGAATATAATATATACATTGTAATAGACGAAAATTAATTGTTATTTATTAAAAAGACCTCTTTTAAGACGTTTTTAATCCTTACAATACGATATTACTTTTTAGAGCTCCTTACCTCAAAAGGAAAAACGGAACCTTTATAGAATCAGTTTGTTGTCTGTCTGTAAAGACTATTTGTTTCGAGATCGCGTAGAGACACGGGGATACACGAAACACGATACATTTATTTCTGTTTTTGCTGCAGCAAAATGCATTTTGTATGCAATTCGCCGCGTAATAAAAACCTATAGGGCATTTTCTGTGGACCTACAGTTATGAAATTTGGCACCTATTTACAATACAAGTAAAGGAAACAAATCCATATAGTGAAAAATGAGAGATATTTGATATAACAACAAACTTTTCAAACTTATAATTGTAGTGCATACGTTCGCAAACTGTCTGTTGTCAATTTTATTCGCGTAATCAAAACTCGGATATATCCCGTAGACCTACAATTGTGAAATTTGACAAGAAGTGAGAAGTTGCTATACAAATTAAGGAATACAACCGAAAAGTGTAAATTTATATTAAAGATAAAAACTATTATAAACTTATTTTTTTTAACATTTTTAAAGTGTTATTCCACACTTAGGAAAAAAATACTTATTTAGAAAACGTATAAAGGTTTTAACGTAGCGGGACTCGAACCCGCGCCGCCTGGAAGCCGACCAGGCGCTCTGACCACTAAGGCATACGTTCTCATCAAGCTACATCGAAATTTTTATACGCTTGTTACAACTTATTTATGTTGTTAGCATCTCTGTAGAGAGATTTTTACAAATTTCCGCTTTATACATGAGGCGCGGGTTCGGGTCCTGCAAGCGAAAAAGCCCATGAACTTAGACGGATTTGAACCTGCGCCTTTTCATTTAGAAAACGTCTCACCAATTTTTGTAACCACCTCTGCGTTAATCTAAGCGCATCCTGAAACGATTATAATATAGTACATAATTTAAATATATTTAGTCTTAAGTGTGTGAATAACAGTTTAAAATATTATAAAATAGGGGCGCAATATATTCCAGGCGGAGAGGTACGAGGTCGAAGTGGACGAGACGCGGGTGGCGCTCGCGGCGGGCGTGTTCGGCAGGTACCTGAAGACGGAGGATGGAGAGGCTGTCACGGATGTGGTGCCATCAGATGTCATAGATGATGCGAGCAAGTTACTTGAAGGTAAGCGATGAGTCACTTTGTTTGCCTGTTTGGGAGGAGTGGATGTGGTCCAGGTACTCTTGGTGTGCTGTAATATGTGGAAACAAAAAAAAATATATAATATGTTATGTTATTGACATGTAAATACAATTTCCTATCCATTACAAGAATTTGGGTAAATTAAAAGCGATTTTTTTTTATTTTATTAATTGTCTCCAAAGTTAATTAATTTAAAAGTCCATATACATCTTCATTTGAATAATTAAATTGTTTTATTAATTCCAGGCGGTGCCAAGGACATATTCAGCGAATGTATACGATGCGTCAAAAGCTTCCTGGCGGGCAGTCCGTTCGCGGAGTTCGAACGTTCCATGTACTTTCACAGGTATTTATCGTAAAAAAAACGATCTGAAGTCGGATTTTAGTTTCAACGTTTAGATAACTCTTTCCGAAAATTAAAAGGCATATTTAAAGTTTATATGCGTGAAAAGTGCAGAAAGCTTATACATTTTATAATAATGTAGGCATATGATTGACGAAACACTTTTTAAGAGAACTCATACGACTTTATGTAATAATGGAGCCTCTCTATAAAATAAGAGTGTAATATTATAATATATGAATGTATAATATATTATATGTTATATGTATTTTTTTAGATATTTACAATGGAAGTGGCTCGAAGCGCAGCCGGTCACCCAAAACACCTTCAGAATGTACAGAGTCTTGGGCAAAGGTGGCTTTGGCGAAGTTTGTGCTTGCCAGGTGAGGCTTTTGAGGTTATTTGGCCTTTAATTTAATTTAATTTAATTTTTTTTATAGTCTGTATTCTTAAGTAACTACTAACTACTACTAACTAGAAAAGCAATAATGTTTAATTGTTTATTATTAAAATTATATTTTTTATACACACTTATATTATTATATTACAATTGTGTGTAAATATTTTTAACGTGCATAAGAAAAAAATATTGCACTGTTCTTTCTACTTACTTACTAAAATTTTTTTAGCTTTACGCTCTCTCCTGTATACTGCAGGGTAGGCAGAAGAAACCTAGTATTAAGGCACTCCGTACCCCACGCACTTCCGAATTCCCGAAACATGCATGTAGAGAGGCGAAACTTTCTCTTGTTACCAGAGCAAGGAAAAGAAAATATTAAATAACTCCCACAAGTGGAAATCAAACCCGTCACGCGCCACAACGCCGCGATAAATAAATAATATTAGTTTTAAACGTTTTATCAACAGGTTCGAGCAACGGGTAAAATGTACGCATGCAAAAAATTAGAAAAGAAAAGAATAAAGAAGCGAAAAGGCGAAGCGATGGTGTTAATAGAGAAGCAAATACTACAGCGAATCAATTCTAGATTCGTTGTGAATTTAGCTTACGCTTACGAAACAAAGGACGCACTGTGTCTTGTATTGACTATTATGAATGGTGAGTGGATACAAGTACATACTAATATTTTTTACATTTTGTAAGTGATATTGCGCAGTTAATAAAGAAAAATACATTTTAGATAACATATAAAAATTTTGCAAACTGTCCGAGAGGCACGAGTTCAAATCCCGCTACGTTCAAAATTTTTATATTATTTTTTCTAAAAGGTACATACTAACATATTTTTGAAATTTATTCGTACAAAAATATGTTATTTTTATCTCTTAGATAGTCCAAAACGTAAATATACAAAATTAAGTAATATAAAATTAGTGATAAACAGATCAAAAGATTCACAAGACGTCTAAATGAAAGTGGAAATAATAAAAAAATAATGTTTCCCCTAAATATAAATCAAATCCACAACCATTGATTTTACAGTCAGACGCTCTGTCACTGCGACATGACGGGCTTTACGCTTGCAAAAAAGCTTGAAAAATGAAATGTGAAGCTATACAACTTTATATATTAATTGATTTTCTAGACATTATAAGTATATAAATCAAATTTTAAATTAAAGGTGGTGATCTAAAATTCCACATATACAACATGTGCGGAGCTGACACCGGCTTAGGTTTGGAGCGCGCGCGGTTTTACGCCGCGCAAGTTGCGTGCGGGTTGGAGCATTTACACAAAATGGGCATTGTTTATAGGTTAGTATGAAATGTCAAATTAATGATATGCTTTAAAGGTTTACACTAGTGTCAGTAGTAAATTTATGTTTTAAAATATTAAAAACACGCTTTTTTCAACAGAACACGTTAAGGTGTAAGCTCGATGTGTTTACTAACAGGAAGTCCAATGTTCCATCAGACATCTTCCAATTCCATCATCAGACCAGCTCAATTATACCAAAAGCCTGGAAGTTTCTGTGCGGCTGGGAGTTATAAACGTACTAATTGTCTGTAAATGGACGTCATTTTTAATATTAATTCCAAGAATATAAAAAAATTGAGCTTTATAATTTAACGAGTTAGGTACTACTTATTTAGAAAACGTATAAAAATTTGAACGCAGCGGGACTCGAACCCGCGCCTCCTGGAAACCGACCAGGCGCTCTGACCACTTAAGCCATGCGTTCTCGCCAAGCTACGGGCGCGGGTTCGAGTCCCGCTACGTTCAAATTTTTATACGTTTTCTAAATAAGTATTTTTTTTCTTAAGTGTGGAATAACACTTTAAAAATGTATAAAGAGTTAGGTACTATTTTTTACATCTTAATTACCTAGTAACTGCCGAAGTAACCACCACCCAAATTCCATATTCCCTGATAGTACATACCAGTGTTTGATGTATGTGCACAGAAATATTCAGGCTTTATAAAATAACGAAGGCCTGGCTACTATTTATTGGCTCCTTAGGTCATTATAGTTTGACGTAATTAAAGTGTATTCGAAATAGTGAAAACAGAGAAAAGAATGTTTTTATAATATTATTTGAAACTACACAATGTAAACAGAAGACGCATTAGAAAGATTTTTTTTTGAGGTTGTCGTGGTGTGCAGCATCTGATTTTAAATTATAATTAATTTAAATTAGTTAAAATACGCTTTCACTTTGTACTCAAACGGAGGCCTGATGTATGTATTCTCACGTGTGATCTTATGTGTGGATCAGAATTCATAGATGGGTCATTGAATCGATGCAAGGTGCAAGGACTTTCATCTGGTTAATTAAATTTTTATATATATTCGTTCATCATAGTTACTACATGTCTATACATAATAGTTTATTTGATCAGGGATTGCAAGCCAGAGAACATTCTGTTGGACGACGCGGGGCACGTGCGCATCTCGGACCTGGGGCTGGCGGTGGACGTGCCGGAGGGCGGCAGCGTGCGCGGCCGCGTGGGCACCGTGGGCTACATGGCGCCCGAGGTCAGTCTGTCTGTCAATACAAGTAGATCATGTATGAGAGAGAACTGTCGCTATGCCAGATTCGTTTACGGATGATGGGTGATGATGGATAACAATGACAAATAAATTCACATAATTTACACTTACAATCAACAAAACAACAATCTTTCTGATTGGCTTAAATATTATCAGATTACCTTACATACAAAAGTAAGTTTTTATCACTATAATATTAGGGGGCTAACAAAATTAGATTGTAAGTACTAATCACTACGTTTCAATACGAATCAATAGTTCCTGAGAATAGCGTGTGCAATTAAAGAAATGCAACAGCTTCTTAATATAGTATAGGTAAATAATTTATAATTTATTCCAGGTAATAGACAACGAGCGTTATACATTCAGTCCGGATTGGTTTTCGTTTGGTTGTCTCGTGTATGAAATGATAGAGGGGCGGGCGCCGTTTAGGGCGCGCAAGGAGAAGGTCAAACGGGAGGAAGTCGATAGAAGGGTTAAGGTAAAGATTTTTTTAATTCATACCTTTATTCAACATATTTTGATGTTTTTCGTTTATTTGAGTGTTTTATAAAAATAAAATAAATAAAACATGTTTTTAAATCTAATCTAAAAAATTGGTTTTTATTTTTTAAGCATATTTATCATGAGATATTTACATAGTATTTCCTATGAGAATAACATTTAGCATATTTATTTTAGACCGAGATAATCTCAAGTTATTCAGTTTGGTTATGTATTTCAGCACTATTTATAATATTATTATATTATGCATATTTATAGAAAGTTTAAATACTAAATTTAACGCATATTTTAATTCAAACCAGCTTTTCGTGCGTTTCAGCGTCGTAAGGGCACTCTGTTATGTACAAATGTAATTTATACCAAATCTGATTTGGTACATTTAGACGGAGACACCGCTAATGTTTCAGCACGAGCAGGAGAAGTACTCGGGCAAGTTCAGCGAGTGCGCGCGCGCGCTGTGCGCGGCGCTGCTGCACAAGAGCGCGGGCGCGCGGCTGGGCGCGGGCGGCGGGCGGCGCGGCGCCGGCCTCGTCAAGGCGCACCGCTTCTTCGCGCGCCTCAACTGGGCGCGCCTCGAGGCCGGCATGGTGGACGCGCCCTTCGTGCCCGACCCGCACGCCGTGTACGCCAAGGACGTGCTCGACATAGAACAGTTCTCGACCGTCAAAGGGGTCAACCTGGACGCCGGCGATGACACCTTCTACGGCAAATTCAACACGGGCAGCGTCAGTATACCGTGGCAGAGGGAGATGCTCGAAACTGGCTGTTTTAATGAACTGAACGTTTTTTGTTCTGGTGAGTAGATTGTTTTTAAAAGAGATGGTTTTTTTTATTCAGAACAATAGTTCTTTCTTACCTATTGTATTTTGCATAATGTAAAGTTGAGGTTTGACTGTAAAAGGGGCGGTTGTGATTTATTTTTATTTCATGTATGAAAAATGCATAGAGATTGTATCTAAAGTGCCTTCCTTACCAAAAACTTCAATAAGTAAATAAAACACTTATGAAGGAAAAGTAAAAGTAAATGGTGGTAAAAGAGGCATGGGAAAACCTCTCTTGACCTTCACGAACACAGTGTTGATCATACTGAAAGAAGATCACGTTAAAAACATGAGGACCCCCCGAAGACATGTATGAAGAGGTTGATGACAGTGTACGAGACGAAGGAAACATGCAGAGATCCTCTCGGAGTACCCCTCTAGGGGTAAGGGGGTGACGCTAAGAAAATTAACTAAAAGTAATATTCTGCAAAACATTACATCTTAATAAGACAAATTGGACAATGTTTTCTAGATGAGGAGGGTCGCGAGTGTCGTACGGCGGACTTGCAGCTGACACCCGACGCTCCCGCACCTGAGGATGACACCGGCTGCTTCTTATTTGCTAGGCGGGTAAGTATCTATTTATATGAAGAACATAACATTTCTGCAACTAGCCAAAAATAGAGAACGAAGTGTCATAGTATCATTTGCTTCCTTCTGCACTTTGCGAGAAAAAAGTTAAAGCTGCTTTAATATTTTGAATACTGTTTATTATATTTATAGGAAATTCTTGTATGTTTGCATCTCTGTAGAGAGATTTTATTATAATTTTCGCTACACTTAGTATGATTATTTGCCACGAATAATACATAGATACCTCACTGAGACGCTACACATGCAACACATAAGTTCAACTCATAAAATGTGAATGAAGTCTACCCTTACGTTATTCTAAATCCATTGTGTGTTGAGTCGCGCAACTCAACGTGGTTTTTTGTCCTACCCAAAGCTAAAGCATGAAAATAATTCATTTTCTCTCATAGACTGCATGTACAAATATGATATATAATTAAAAAACTATTTATTTAACAGGTACTTTGTCCCCAAAAGAAAGTGCCACCGCGTCTTAGAGCTGTGCCTGTACCGGAACACTTGCTACAGCCCGCGTCTCCTCCACCCGCCCTCAGCTGACCGACCACGCCCACAGATACGCCCACAACCATACAAATGCAAACAAACATGGTTGAAGCTACGCGCACTCTCATAAAAATACGTACAAAAGACGTTGAAGCCAAACCCACTTGTCTAGTTCCGGCTAATTATATTGACCCACCAATGGTTTTAGACACTCCCACTTGTCTAAATACAATAAATCAGAATACATTAGTTACATCCACTTCCATACTAAATACTAATTCTTCTAAGTTCATAAGCGCGCCCATACATACGTCGCTTGTTAATGCGAATGCCACAACCAGTTGTTCAGCTTTAACCAATGATATGGACTCAAAATTTGTTACAGCCACGCCCACTTCTTCAGCAAGAGCCAATCATGTGGATAAAAAAATTGTCAAAGCCACACCCATTCACGCTTCCATGCACAATCATGTCATTTAGTTACTATTTACATTATAGACACACATAAGTTATGTTGTGTTGTGGCGTCATAAAGTAAACATTACATGCCATATAGTTACTATGTACATACACACACATTGACACAGATCTCGTCGGTATGTGTTGTGACGTCATAAATTGTCTTGGTTATATTACAAGGTATTACCTACTGAAATTGTTTACTTTATTGGCTTTAGTTCTTTTATTGATTTAATACTATTAATGTAACGCACAATCATGATATATGAAATAGTGACACAAATATATTATGGCAATATACATACATAAACGTGACGTCACACAAAATAATGCTATTGATATTACAAGGAACTACAATTTTTTAAATTATTACTCTAAATAATGCCTTTTATACTAGGTAAGCTTGAAACTAAATTTCAAAGATAATATGAAATTTAAGTTTCTGAACGCCCTATTGTAAATAGATATTATATTTTCAATAATATTTATTTCTAACATGTATTATTATTATAACAAATTAGAACTTTGTAATATCGTCATTAAACACAGACACGCACAAAAGTTGCTACAAATACTAGTAAATAAATCCGTCAAATTATTAAAATTTATCATATTGTGTAAAACTTTCATTTCATATATATAAATAGATAGATATTTTTTCTTAGTCAGTTAGTTATTGAATTTATTCAAATGTTATATTATTGTCATGAAATTGAAGTTACATTGATTTTCACTAAAGTTTAAATTAAAGTAGAGATTAAAATCAGAAAAATAATAGATATATAAAAAAAGAATTTAAGTTCAATGTATTTTTTTTATTTATAATTTGTAAAACATTTTGAATAAATACTTCAATAACAGATGTACAAATAGACATTCTTTATAATGTTATATATGTGTTACGGATCATGTTATTATTTAACCATAAATCAAAACCAGTCCGTATATAATTTATCAGAAATTATAATTATATTATTAAAGTGAAGTAAATACATTTTTTTATAGAATATTTTTTTATTTGAATTAAATAAGATAACTTTATCAAAATTTCATTTCCTAGGTCTAATAACGAGGCAAAGCGCGGCATTATTCCGCTATTAAATATAACATGTAATGCCACAAGAATTAGGTGGAAAGTGGGTAAGAGTAGTGTTTTATTGAGGACGGAGTGTCATAACACTAGGTTCCCAGGTTCTCTTTAGCTACTGTGCTATTATAACGCAAATTTTAAATTTTTTTTTTCTATTATTTCTAATATTTATGGAAATACTTCACAATATTATTAATTTGGTCTTCAAATTTATGTAAATGTAACTTTATCCGTAACACGTATAACAAAAACAATTTAAGCAATAATTTCAAACTTTTAATAAGATTCTTAAAACAATTACGACTGATTATATACAGATACAAAAAACTATACATTTTAGATAAACATGACAACAATTAGAAAAATAAAATAAATAATAAAATAATAATTTGAAAAAAATAATTTATATGAACCTTGAAATAAATAAAAATTAAATTTAATTAAATAAAATAAACATTTTCATATTAAAATTAAGTGAAGGTCATAATTAATAACTGAAATTTAATACCCGAAATTTGTATTTTTCGCGATGTTCAAACAGTTATTTTCATTTAAGCTTATAAAATTATATAGTATAGTATAAGGCATATCTTTATTTGTTTGTTATAATAAACACTGATTTTAAGGTAATTATGGTTACTTAAGAAGAATTATAATTGGCTGATTGGAAAGAGTTACGGGTTCAAATCACATTTCAAGAAAATAACAAAAAAGTATAATTTATTACTAATATTATTACATAAATATGAAATACGGATTAAACCATTTTTTTATATTGTTTTTATGTTTGTATTTTTTAAGTTACTAAAGAATGTAGTGACCAATCACTATAATTTGAATAAGAATGAAAAACATAAAAAATACATGTTTTTGAGATATGCCTTTTTATTATTGTTTTTATGTACGTAATGCATTTTCTGTACCTGTTAAATCTCTAAATGTTATGTAGTGACTGTTTTAGGCTTTATTATTTGGTAACATAGTGGCCTAACTCACTGTTCTCCCTTTTTATATCCTATTTAGAAACGTTATGTATACTGAAGTTCAATGTCGGATATTATTTTAAATAAAAATACTTTATGCAAATGAATTACTGACTGTGTTAATATCTTGTTAAGCCAAAGCGTGGCGTTGAGTTCCGCTATTCAACAGGTAATGTTTCTAATACATTCGGAAATTGGGAGGTCTTGAGAAAACTTGCTTGGACAGTCTTGAACACTACAAACAAGATTTTGTCTAGAACTACTAAAGAAACAAAAAAGATAAAAGATATGAAAACAAACAAAACAATAAAAGATTAAAGATAATTTATGTTTCTAAATACGAAAGTAATTAAATAAATATATTTTATTTAAAACGGCCACGAATTGTTTTTTTAGGGTTACCAGCTGTAACTAGTAATATTGTATTAGTTTTACTTTCTTCAAAACTCTAGAACAGTCCTTACATATGAGCCTTGAAAGATTTTTTTTATAAAGAACATGAACAATTTAGTTGTAGGTTATAATTTTTTGTATGTATTTATATAATTAATATATTTATATGGTTCATTGTCTGTTCCATAGAAAGATTTTTTTTAAATATTTTTTATGACTATGACTGATTGTGATGACATACGTATATAGTCGATTTTAATTCAAGTCGATTTAAATAATATTATAAACATTTATTTAATAATAATAAAAATTTGTGAAATTAGCGCCATTTAAAGAATATGAAGAGATGAACTTAAGATAATTAACTTAATGAATGTCCAATTTTTAAACATAATTTCAACTAATATTGTGATTAAATCTCAGTTAAATATTAATTGTTATCTCTGAGTACGGTGTATTTATTTATTTTGATACTATATCTACGATATACGATGTCACTAGGTATTATTTAATCATAGCTCAAACGTAAAAAGAACAAAACAATTAAGGGAAAACGGTAATGCGCAATAAGCATCAATATTGTTAGCAAAGTCACGAGGTTTAATATTTTATATACATACATTAAATCAAAGGTGACAGACATTGTATATCTTTTTTAATGTATATAAAAACTAGCAACATTGGTAGGAAGGAGATTGGTTGATTTTGAATGCATTTACAATCACTTTGTTAAATTTTTCCTTTTAAATGTATTGTATTAATGAATCTAAGGCGTAGTTTTTTTTGTTTCAATATTATTTTGAATGTTTTGCTTGATGTTTTTTGTTAAATCTTGAGTTGGTCATTTGTGGTACACATAATTTTTTATTTCACAAATTTCACAATAGATTCCATGTATATTTTTGCGGAGTACGCAAAATTAAATTAGTACTTGCTATTTTTTCATCGGCTTATAAAATTTAGACGCAGATTTTTATTCGTCAAGTATATATTAATGTATGGAAAAGTAAAGATGATAAGCTATTTTAATGGAATTAGATCGCTTTGGATTTAGGACGAGGTTTAGACGAGAAATGCAAATATTTTCATAATAAATAGACAAAATAGATAATACGTGATAGGTAAATCGAATG
Source organism: Heliconius erato x Heliconius himera (assembly GCA_013421005.1). NCBI lineage: Eukaryota > Metazoa > Arthropoda > Insecta > Lepidoptera > Nymphalidae > Heliconius > Heliconius erato x Heliconius himera. The sequence goes on from JAATLQ010022291.1 coordinate 32,583, forward strand.
GAATAAAGCTTTTCGGTATTTAGAACGATGTTAGACAGGATAGTACGCGGTCGATACAGATAGTAAATATAGAGATTGTGAAATTAAAAAATAGGTGTCATATTTTTACCTGACTATTAATTTATCTAAAGATGGCGAGAAAGAGACTGCATGATCCGTCTTGTTATCTTTCTGTTTTGTGAGTTTGTACTCTATGGTTATTATCTGTGGGCCGACGATGGAACGAAGCTTCTTTGATTTCAATGCAACAAAATAATATTTTTTTACATTTTTGAATAATATTAATAATATAACGTAATACAAAACTACCTAATATGCAATCGAGCAATAATGAGTAATCGAAAAAAAATAAAATAAATAAGCGTTAGATCGTGAATTTGAAACTCGATGTTTTTTCTATGTAAAATTTTAAAATCTTCTGTGGATGTCGTTTTGTATAGGATTTTTAATATCGATTCGTATATATTTTGAGATCTGGTGTCTTTGATTAGAGTAAAGGACAGACGTATTGTCCTTTCTCTATGTTAGACAGAGACATCGATAGTCCCCTGTGTACGGACGGTTTTTTGAAGTTTCATCTTCTATACGTACATAAAAACTTTTGCTTTATCTATTTTTGATTATATTTTTTGTAATATATCGAGTATTTAAGGAATTGTAAAATTAATGTTGAATAGGACGAAAGTCACTTGCCTGTTTTGGATGTCAATATTGTAGCTTTTAATTTTTTATATACAACGTCTATATGAACAAAAAAATGTTTATCTTTTAATTCGAAGCTTCTCTAGGCATCTTGAAGGTTCTCGAAGCGTCTCGAAGTCGACGTACAAATAATTTATATAAATTCGTAACGTCATCGTTATGTAATTTAACTATTTATAAAATACGAGGGGTATTTCGACGCGATCTTGTACATTGCTAACTGACACTTCCATAGTTAGTTTTTTGTTGCAATTAGACATGTTAAATAAAATTATTTTTAAACAATATGTCGTGTATAGTGTGGTTATAAAAATAAAATTTTGAACTTTGGACTTTGTTTTTGCAATCAAATTATAATCGACGTAACGGTTAAAAATATTTTTATACGATACTTCCACATTGTTAGCTGTAAGTAATTAACGCATTTTGACTCGAGTCTCGCGATGACGTCACAGGTTGCTAAACACTACCGAAATAACACTTAGGTAATAATTTGTATTAACTTAAGATTTTTACGTCAATTTGCTCACTGTAGGTCTATTAGTTAACAGCACTGCTCAGGTTTTCACAGAAACGGTAGCGTTTTAGCTGATTTTTTTGTATGGTTATAGTTTTTTGTGACCAATTTAAACTAATTTTAACTATTTTTAGTTTATGTCATTTATATTTGAAGTTATTTATAAGTTTATGTAATTAAATATCTAGAAATATAAATGACATTGATAAATTTAGTTAAATTAAGTTTTGGTTAATCTTTTTGTGTATAACATCCGTTGTCGCGTCGCCACCGACTGCTTTTCCATTCCAAAATTCAGATCGCCATAGCATATAGTGTTTTTATATAATATGTATAGCAATAGTATTTTTTTACTTAGCAATATTAAACAAATGGTGGCGCGAAATGGAGGTCTTTTTATTTATATATTTTTTTGACAACTCTATTAATAATATAGATCATAAAATGAAATGTCATCGTTAACGTGTTGAGCGTTTCAATAGTTTTATTGGAAAAGCTTAAATGTATTTCGGAGAGATCGAGTTTGATGAGCATTTACAAAGTACGAGTGTAACTAAGTTTTTTTGTATGAATTTATTATTTATATTTATATATTTATGTGTAGCGTGTAACGGAACGTTTCAGGTATCTTTTCTGACGGTTAATTTTTTTTTATTCAAATTATATTATACGTCAATGTATTGTCTAGTGTATTGTTAATAGTGTTCTTTTTTAATTTAGTTTCTTTAGTAATTATTTTTTGTTTGGACGTTTCGTTACACGTTAGATTTTTTCATACCTGTATTATACTCATGAATGCATTTTCGACTAAATGTATTGAGATATTAACTTGTATTTATATCGGTAAGGTTTGGGTCGATGCCATATTAATTTCATCTTTATAATGAATGAAATAAAGTTGAAATTCTTAAGGCAAGAGGCCGAGGCGGGTTGTACCTAGCGTCTTAGGAGTGTAATTTAGCTTTCTTAATACTGTTAGTCGTTATTGCAGTATTTTGATGCAAATATTATTATTTAGTAAGCGTATTCATAAATAAATTGACTCCGATATAGTATTGTTGTTTTTTTACCTTTGAATAAATTATTTTAATCCTACTATTAGTTGAGGCCGGTCGTGGCGCAGCGGCACGAGGTGTGACTGCAAAACCGACTGGTTGTGTGTTCGATCCCCACTCGAGGAGATGAAATATTTACTTAAATTTATATTTCCATTTCTTCGCTCTGGTGTCGAGGTTAAGCGCGGCGTTGAGTTCTGCCACTCAACACGCAATGCCTCCAGAATTCGGCAGAAAGTGGGGAACGGAGTGTCTTAACACTAGGTTCCCTCTGCCTACCCTGCTGTGTGCGGGATA